>JAMPIV010017770.1:0-17500 GCA_024509875.1 Oreohelix idahoensis | reverse complement strand
TCTACCTAGAACGCACACGTACACTGGATTGGTAAACCAGATATTAACTGACTTTATGATCTAACTGACTTCCTGTACCTAAGCGACCGACCATTAGCCATCCCATTCTCTACAAATTGTTCGCACACATTTGAAGTTTGCCGCATCAAAAGATTCAGAATTTTAGTCTAACGTGACTGTGGCATCTGATTTTTTTTTTTTTTCTGGAAAAAGTGTTCGGATAATTGGATGTTCGGATAATTGGGGTTCGGATAAATGGAGTTCTACTATATATATATATATATATATATATATATATATATATATATATATATATATATATATATATATATATATATATATATATATATATATATATATATACTCTATATTCTCTTAATACTCTAAATACTGTCGATACTCTTTTATTTATATACTCTATTTTTTTTCACACGGTGGCGAGGATCTAATCCAATATACATTTAGTGATCACTTTAGCGAAGGTCTTCTCCATTTACAATGTCTTGAGCACTGTAGGAAAGATCTTGTCCATATACATATTTCTTGTCGATAGTGGCGTCCATCCTGTCTGTATACGCATATCTTGACCTCTGTATCAGATTCTTGTCTATATATACATTTTTTTAATACACCACTGTAATTGTGGAAATTTCCTATACACCTTCACATTTCTTTATCATAATACGGCAGGTCCCGAAAACTTGTCAATTATTCTGACTGATATCTTCGTGACTCATTACTATCAATACTAAGAACAGTCTTTTCTCGCGCCCACTTTATTATAACGCCAAATAAAAGGTCCCCTATCTCACATAAATCCTTCTGAGTTCTAGAACCAGCGCACTGGCTGAAATAACCAAATAAACTGAGAACTTAATAGAAAAAGTAAATTTGGTAATCTTGGAAGAATCGTTCACTAGCCATGAGCTTTGTGAGTATAGAGACAGACCGTTCCTTTCATGCGGGTAGAGAATTATATTAACGTCCATGTTAAACTAGAGTTACGTGTAAAATTATTCTCCCCAGAATCTGTAAGGTGTTGGAAATTGTTATTACTTCTGGTACAATTTGCTCTGTTCTTATTCTGTCAGTTGTCAAAACATTTGGTGGACGCAGCGTCCCCCAGTCAGGGCTACAGAATAACGACCCGCTCCAGTTCAGTTCGGGAGCCGCGGTAGCATAGTGGTTAGTGCACTGGCTTCCTAGCTCAGTGGTCTATGGTTCGATACGTAGATGAGGTGGGATTTTTTTAGGCCGCAAACGGCTCCTGGGTCGACCCAGCCCCAAATGGGTACCAGAGCAACTCTGGGAAGGTTAAGGCCGACGGCGTGATGCTGACCACATCACCCCTAGTGTGCCGACGGTCGAGAAAATATGGGTCTAACACCATATTACCAATATGCCTCAATGGGCGTGTAACGGGTTCATATTTGTTTTTTACCAGTTCAGTTCAGCTAGCTACAATTGTTCTTCTGGTACGTCATTTGAGAAACCTGAAGTTGTCCTTTTTTGTTTTTGTTTTAAAGCTGCAGTTACTATCATTGCTTTGATAGTCTTTTTCTTTATGCATTTGGACCAATCTTCATCGATTGATTTTCTTACGAATAATGGAGACTTATTATTTATATACGTATAAAAGTCATGGTTTTCACACTTTTTATTATTATCAAATGTCTAAGTCAAGGGTAAACAAATGTTTTTAGAGACCGGCCGAAAGGTAAATATATTAGATTTCGTGGGCCACGAGCACGAGGTAAAATCAAATAGTATGATGAGTACTTGGTTTGGCAAAGTCGATGTATGCCGTGTTCCTTTGAGCACAGCGATAATTTCGTGCATATTAAACACAACTCTTTGTTATCTGATCCAATAACAAAATTATGCACACTCCACAGTTCTTTAAAAATTCGACATTCAGAGTCAACGTTTGTTGTTTTCTCCCCCCCCCCCCCCCCTCCCCCCCTTTTTCGTGTTGTGACATGTTAAGTATAGATAATCCTATATTTGAATATAAACAAATGGCAACATTCACAGACACAAACTCTGGCGCATTTGAAAAGAAACATCAACTCTCTGCTCAGTAGCACTGGAATAAGTGAGGTAAAATAAATGTCAGCAAGTAAATAAATAAAAAAATAGGTCACAAATCTTACAGAGGAACTGAAATGCGTATGTGGGGACACAAACTTCGTAACTCTTGAAAAATTCTACAAAGGTGTGAAAAAAAGAAGTAAAAAACAGTGTAATATGTACTTTATTCTCCACTTTGCTGTGACGCTATAAGAAATGGATAATTGATTCATAGGGTTTATATATTGTTTTCGGGCCGGGAAAAAATGGAGCCACGGGCCGTAGTTTGCTGACTTCTGGTCTAAGTTCCTGTAACGAACAACTAAAAATATCTGGTCACATTTTTGGAAATATACTGGAAAAGGCACGCATTGCACCATGAAAGCTAAATTGAACACCCATTAAACGAGCGCGCAGACCATGCAATTTTTTTTCGGGGTTTGTTGACTATAAGTCATGTTAACTTTTGCAACAAAGATCCAATAAAGCTAAAATGGAATGGCAAGTAATGAAATGTGTTGGCCAGTTACTTGCTCGTTAAAGAGATAATTTATGATACTGTTGTGTATCATACTGCTGAGAAACACGGAATCTAAACAATGTCTTCTAAATGGAACCAGGGTGCCAGTGAAACAAGTACTAGACAAATTAATTGATATTTAGATCATCACATGCAGAGTCTTCATTTCATCTGTTTTGGAGCCAAGCGAGTTCATTCTTCCATTTCTTATGAGACATCGTAAATCCCCGTCATTTTTGTTTTCGCCATGACTGTTACACGTCCTATGAACTTTTCGAACTCTTTGCACATAGGGTGTAAAGTACATGATTTGCCTACCTCTGTTTTGTCCACGTTTTAATTTTATTTGATACTTAGACGCGTTGTCGCGCATTTTTCTACGTGTCAGTTTTAGTTCTGACAGCGTTAGAGAACGCCCCACACGTGCACCTTTCCTTCTTCTGCGACAAAAGGTCTCTATCTCGTCGGTCGGCTAATGGTTCCCTAGTCGTTTGAAATGCACGAAGGAAATAGGACCGCTGGTCGCGAAACGCGTTTCTTGTTCGTCGGATTGAGCGGGGTAACCTTTGATACCTGGCCACACTGTCGAAATTTTCCTGTCAAAGTACAGACTGGGCGCCTTTTATCCTGTCGCAACAGTAGACGAAGCGAACGAGAAGTTGTCTTTGCCAGGGGAAAAGTTTGCCGCTAATCCCACGCACCTGCACGACTTCAGAAGCATAATTTATGTCTTATTTTGGGTATATCAGGGCATAAAAATGGTAAACAATCCTGACAGAATAATATTCAAAGCCAAAGAAACCAACTGGAAAGAGTTTAGTCAATCACTTAGTCCTGGCACACAAATTAAAGAAGTATGGAAAAAACTTAAGGCAATCAAAGGGAACAACAAGAAAACAATAATGCCAACAATCAAACTACCAAAGAGAGTAGAAACAGATAAAGAAAAAGCTAATGCCCTTGCTGAGTATTTCTATAAAGTCAGTGCAAAAAGTAGTCTTGGCCAGGAAGAAACTGAGAGAAGAGAAAGACTTAGGATACCATTTTTAAAGGAACTGCCAGATCAGAGAGATGGAACTACCAGATTAGAGAGATGAAACAAACTATTTAGATGCTGATATAACAGAGGAAGAAGTAACTAGTGCAATAAAAAAGAAATCTAATACTGCCTCAGGGCATGATATACTTAGTTATGAAATCCTTAAGAAAGTACCCCAAAAAAAACTATAAACGCAATAACTTCCCTTTATAACAAAATCTGGAGAAAGGAGCTTATCACGGTCTACCTGTTCAGGCAGCGAGAAAAATGTAACGCAAAGCCTTGTTTTGATACAACTGTAGTAAAATGCTCCGTGTTCCTCCCCGCCCAAATTTCCCCGATTTCAAAAATCTAGTACTGCAAATAAACATTTACCACCCACCCGGACACCCGTATACCACCCCTCTTGATATTTATGAATGAACGTCAGAAAAGAAGACATTTACAATTATAAGCCACTACTACTATATTTTAAAATTGCCAAGGGCAAAAGGCAAAACGTCTGCTAAGATTTGGACACAGTATTTGAATTTTCTCTACTATTATCGTGTGAAAAAATATTACCCTTCCCCAAATCGTATACACACCCGCCCTATTATTTAGTGGAGGTTGTAACTATAAATAACTCCAAAGGTTTGAAATTATGCACTAGTGCCTAGCCGAACAGTCCACGATTGGCCCAAGATTTGAATCTTCAAAGACAAGCGTATTGAGTCCCATCCCCAACAACACGCAGCTCGCGTTACCCTTCCCAATAATTTTTTTTTGACGAAAGCCAAAATAGTTGGCAGAAGAAAAGAAAAAAAACAACTTGTTACCTCGTCTTGAAACGGGAGAGAGAACCAAAAAGAGGAGGATTGTAATGAAAAGATTCAAGGCTAACTTATGCTTTTGAAACTGAAACTGAAACCTAATTTGTGCAGAAAAGAGGGGAGAGAGAGAAACTTAGTTAACATATATAGAGGGTAAATAAAATGGATGGATGAATTATAGCGATAATATTGTTTATTTAAAAGACCATACTATTCCCTTATAATATATTATCTTGCCGTATAGAGAAGTATTCTGTTCAGAATAAATAAAGAGAAAAATACATAGATGAAAACGATGAATAAGAGATAGATGAAAACGAGATAGGATGATAGAGGCCAAAGGGCAGTTTAAGAATCACTTTCAAAAATTGAAATCGACCCAATAATAACCGAGATATTGTAGAAAATAAAAATTGAGAACAGACTGGCAAACACAATTGAGGAATGCTTAGTTTTGAAAATCTTCGGATGTTACATTTAGGGGACGCTTTTTTGAACAGTCAAATTTGCTTGGCTCGTTTGATTGGTTAATGATAGTTTAGGAAAGGGGGGATAAAACTAACGCGTTACCAGAATACGCTGCCACTTGAGAAAAAATATTTCAACATCGTAGATCAGACGCATAGCAGTGTGACTAATGCCTTTGCGGTCTGGGCGACAGCGATCTGCACCTGTGCCATTGATTGCCAGTTAATCTTACTTGTGTGTGAAATATTTCATTGATTGCGGTAAGATATTAATTTTATTGATATATTTTGTTAATATGTAGAGGCAAACCCAGATAGGGGGCCCAAAAATTTGTGTTGTACGACATGGCCATGGGAAAAGAATTACGACATCCCAGCAAGCATGCCTAAGCAGACTTATTGATGAACGAAATTAAATTGTGTTTGAATATTGCCATAAATAAAACCATTACGACTGTAAGTCCAGAAAGCTACTGGCAGTCTTCTGCAATGTCACAGTGTACAAATGACGCCAGAAAACATACTTAGAATGATTACCAAAAAAAAAAAAGAATTAACAGGTTACAAGAAGAAAATTGTATACCTATCTGATTGTATGGAAGAAAATCATTGTTTAAAGTGACAGGGGCGTTGCAGCCATATGGAAGAAGAATTTAAACACAGTACAGAGTGGAGTCAAATAACTTAGGGGCTAGTGCAGATGTTTGCACACGAGCCTGACCCCAAATGATGGTAAGTTTGAGTAATTGTGAAAATATTATAGCCAGCAAATAAACGTAGGGGAACGTCCTTCTTTTTCAGGGTTATACTGCCTGTTACCAGTTGGTAACAGGAAACCTTGTGAAGACATAATTGGAGGAAGAGAAAGCCTCAACAAAGTGTATGCTGCATTTTTTTTTGGGGGGGGGGGGGGGGGGGGAAGCAAGACCTTCTGCTGAATGTATATTATCTACTGAAGCCTACGTCAATTATAAACATCAGGTGAAGTCCCCTTACGTGGGCATTGAACACTTATTCAATAAAAGAAAATTTCCACACGTGAACTTTCATATTTGTGGGTATGATGACAAAAATAGTCCTTCCCACCATTGACTCTCACTGTTAGACATTACTACAGCAGTCTGTGTTATACACCTACAGTGACACTTGTTTATTATCAAGATATGGACAAAGATTCCACCTTATTTATTTATTATATGTAAATACATTTCTTTTCAGTTTTAACACTTCCTGCCCCAAAAAAGATTTTAGGGACAGGAAAATAAAATTGTAAAAATAATTGTCTAAACTTAACACCAGTCTTACTTAAGTCCATTTCATTGAGTTACAGTTGTGTTTGTTTTATGCACTTAACACTATACTTACATTACCCTAGACACGTAGCCATATAAAACACATAACAATATTATAAAATATTTTCCGGAGTGAGATCATAGAGAGGTAGCGGATAGGTACCCTGAGAATACCTCATCAACAATTAGACTCAGGGACTTACATAGCTTGAACTCACTCCGAGTACACTTAGTTTGGTAACATCAATAACCTCTCCGGCGCACTCGCCACAACAACTGCAGGCCTGAACGTAGGTATACAAGGATGTTGTGGCACGATTTAAATCAATGGAAGTTGCAAGTTGTATGCATGTATGTAAATACTAGTGGTTATGACTTGCTGAAGGGTTAATCAGGTATCTGTGTCTAATTTCAGACGACCACCGGTTCAGCCCTGTAAGTCAAACAAATCGTCTTTTTTATTTATACGGAAACAGGAGCCTGAAATTAGCAATATCCAATCTGCCACGCAGCCACTTGACAACGTTTCTGCAACTGTGCTTGCATCGTCTTTTCTTTCATTGAGCTGGATAAATGCTCAGTTTTATGGCAATAGTCTGTGTGAGTTCTCAGTCAACGTTAGGCTAGAATAAAATAGAGCACAGATCTAATCTCCTCTATTAACAAGCCCGTGTGATACCTGCTATACGAGGAAATATTTAGAATTCATCCTGGCCCCCCTCGTCAGACAACTTCAGTACGTGCACGTAACGACCAGAGACAGAGGTTAATGCTTATCATATCCTCAGGAGATTGGATAGTAGTCACAGCGGAGTAGATCTGGATTTGACTTTGCGTGTAACCGTCGAATGATTTACTTGTCTCTCATGTGAAAGTGTTTGTTCTGTCCAGTGTTGTGACTGTGTAATTGCGTGTTTTCACATTCCGTCTTACACTTTCTTCTTTAACACTGTTTCTTTTTTTTTTTCTCTCAATCACATTGTTGTTTTTTCCATTATGTGATGCCATACAAATTAGTTAAGCAACTCCTTGATTGTTACAGGTAGTTTTTGATTCAATGATTGATGTTTTTGTGCATTGGTTATTTATCTTTTGAGTTGTTCGATTTAGATATCAGACAAGCAGTTTTCCCAAGCATTTCCGTGTCCTCTCTGTATCTGTATAACCTTGACATAGAGGGATTGCGTGCCTTCACTGAAAAAAAAAAACAAAAAAACAAAACAAGAACGGATGTGGAAATCAAGATTGAGGTCTCATAGTACTCTGTTATCTTGGTTGGTGAACATCACGCAGATAGAGAATCACCATCATTGATTATGTCTATCATAATCTAATATGGCATCTCACTTTAAGTGTTACACTCAAGCTGGGAGCTTGTGCATTCCACCTTCACATTTTAATATCCACTCCGCGACATGGGGTCAACATCAGAAACAGCCAATCATAGTAAATTTATGTCTGACCATGTTCCTGTACCAAGTGTTGCGAGAATAGAAATTTTGAATGATGAAGCATGATCACGTTAGAATTAATTCTCACTGTATAAGGTAGCGGCAGGCAACCCTGGAGTTGTGGGCAAATGTTTTAGAAACACGGAGCTCTCTTTGATAAAGTCATATTTGTTTTCAGGTCTCAGAGAAATTGAAATGTAGAGCCTGTCACAAGAGAAAAGGTGCTTACCAGCCACATACGACTGGGGGTGTGCATGCACCATCGCTGTTACCACTAATCTAACAATAACAACATTGAAAACGTTGTCTAGAGGACATATTTGAACACTGTACATAGCAATAAATAATTAAACTCAAAGACCAAGTCAGTCTCGACAACATACCACTGCTCAAATAATAACACATCAGTTCTGGCACTACAACAGCTTTCAAGATCAGAAACAACATCGATCCTTAAAACAACAAAAACTACACATGCTCTTCTCACACACACACACAAGAGCAACACTGGGAAATGTCTTTTCCCTAATAAAACTTCTGTCAACTCGTCATGCACAACTTCCTAACCTTTGAACTTAACTTTACATACGCCAGGCAAACTCTAGCCAATAATAACATTTACTTTATTCACATGTCATAACAATCAAGAGTTCAGCTGCTCGTGCAAACATCACATGCAGCTCACAAACGTTTAACTCGACTTACATTGCATCACGTTTGTCACCCAAGAAACTTCGCTCCCTCTGGAGTATACAACCATGGCACCTTCTCAAAATCAAATCTTTACGGAGTCTGTAAATAACTTCTATCTCTGCCTGACAAATTTCTTCCTGCAGTTCATAGACTGGGGAGACGGAAAGGGGGGAGGGGTAGGGGTGGGGGGGGGGGGGGGGGGGGGGGGGGGGGGGTGGGGGGGGGGGGGGGGGGGGGGAATTTGAGTCCAAAGGATATTAAACCCACAGGTCACTTCACTTAAAATTAAAGATGGCGTTCATATCTCATGCACTTCACGATAAAGGTGGGTTTTTGAAAGCTAGCCCTTGATTTAAAAAAAATTTATGTAGGAGATTTGCCTCGTTTTGGCTAGACGCGCACCGTTTAACCAAGACACAAGGTCCGTTGGTTATACTAGGACATAAGTACAAATATAAAAGATCTTGCAGTCTGGTATATATAGCTCTTAATTTTGAACTGGGGATAAGTAAAAAGTACCATTTTTCCTGGACCTACCGCATGTTACGTGATGAAGAAGTGAAAGTATACAATCGTAAACAAAGTTGATAACAGTTTAAAACGTAGCCAAGCTTAATTGTCAAAGGGGTTAACTCAACTTCATTGTTACACGTACAGCTTTATTTATTTTTCCACTTCGTCTCCTGCAAACAAATCTATATACGACATGGTTGTCAATTGAATTTTAATTCATTTCTTCTTTGATCCTAAGCCGCCGACCGTCAAAGCAGTCAGTGGCCATCACGCCTAGTGGCGTCTTGTAGGGCAACAACAAATTGATTCCACTTTGCTCGGTCGGTGGCCATCCTTCGTACAGTGCCCCATTTCTGGTTCATTCTTTGCATCTCAGCCTCCATATTCCTCCGCCATGTTGTTTTTGGTCGGCCTCTCTTTCGTTTTCCTTCAGGGGTCCAAAGCATAGCTGTTCTTGTGATGGCATCGGGGTCTCTTCTGAGGACATGGCCAACCCAGCTCCAGCGTCTGCCAGCTATGATGGTGTGCATGTCCTCTTGCTTGCTCCGAGTAAGTAGCTCTTGGTTGGTGATAGTATTCGGCCAAAAGATTCGGTGAATTTTTCTTAGGCATGTTGTGTGAAAAGAGGACAATTTCGACATTTCCTTCTCTGTAACTCTCCAGCATTCCGCACCATAGAGAAGCACAGAAAGCACACAGCTCTGATATAATCTTAATTTTGTGCTTGTGCTGTATTGAGAGGACTTCCAGATATTGTTTAGGCTAAAAAAAGACTGTTCTTGCCTTATTCATTCTGATGTTGATGACTTTGCCTTGTAGCAAAGTTGATTTTGCTGGAGAGGTTATGATGGTATCCTAAAAGAATGAAAAGGTGTCTGCTTTAACCGTGTGAGGTCAAGCACATGTAGGTCTCTGACTATAAATGATGATGATGAATTATGTGCAGAGAACCTACCGCTACCTCCCTAGGTCTCACACGGTCACTATTCTGGCTCTAGTGTATGGTGTATGGTGTACCTAGTGTCTAGGGGAGAAATGAAATGATGGTACACCACAGTCAAACACTTTAAGTTTCTATAAAGAAGATAATAAAACTAGCAGTTAAGTGTTTCTTTGAACAACTCTTTTTTTTACAATTTATTTTGCCTGTCCATTCATAGCTTGTGGACAGGTCTTTGAAAATAAGGACAAGATAGTTTACAGAAAAGAACAATTAAAATTTTGGGACAATTTGCCCAATAACTAAAAAGTTATTATGTATTTATATATATGTCTTTCCTGTAAGAAATATTAAAAGAATTCACTTTATTCATTTAAAAGGGTGAGTCACTGTAGATGAGGGCTGTAGTTTCATCCTACCCCTTATAAATGTCCTGTGTATTGTTTTGAAACACAAGAAACTGTCAGAGATGCCCCAGATGTCTAACACATCACCTGGGAGTCCTTGTTGTAAGATATTTCAATGTGTAGTTGCAGAAAGTTTTTCAATTTCACACCACTCGCCAAAGCTCCTACTGGTATATTCGACAGCATATAAGTCTGGTTGGAGACTGGTTGGCCATTTTTTTAGTACTCAGCCAGGTTTCCTGTCACCAGCCGGCAACAGGAACATAGACCCTCCTGCAACAAAAAAGGACACCCTGGCCTTTTATCTCTGATCACTATTTTCTAACACTTAATTTCCTAACGTGGGTATGGGGTCATCAGCCTCGCGTGCCTTACAAGTGCACATAGCCCCGTATTGTACAGGACTCCCCACCTTGTTGTGACCACACCTCAGGTCCTTATAGCAGATACGCCACTGTTACGTTTCACATACTTTTTTTTCCTCCAATACAATAATGTGGAGTAACCACATTTCCTTTGATATGATATATTCCTCTTCTTTTCTTTTTTCAAATATATATTTGCTTTTAGGCATGTTAAACAGTGTTTCATTGAACACAGAGCTTACTAGTATATTGCTAATACAATAATATGACAACATAATCATAACAACATACATCAGTTAGATACCGTTTAATGTGTTAGGACTCAACAATGTCTGCTCCCGACATGTCCTTCACTTTTTCCCAATAGCAGTATCAAACTTGTAGTTTGGGACCAAACATATAATATTTCATAAAATATCCTTAAATTCCACAATCAAGAAATATATAAAACCAAATGACACTGACTGTGTGTAAGAAATGGCCCCCTACAGCTTACCTCCGAACTGCACAGACTGTGAATTTATTCTTTATTTAAGTTTAGAGGATTTTAACACAGCTGTTTCTCAGCGTATCTGAATACAATTTTTAGGTCAACTGGGAAAGAATAGACAAAGACTTTTGCTTATATTTACTAGCACTGGCCAGGCGATACGGTGCGACTACTTGAATTCAAGTGCAGTTTGAATGAAAAAACCAAAATTAATTGATTCGAACAATTTCTGCGGTCTGGTGGTCGAATGGCCAGTCTGCTTTTTTGTCATGCCCAAATACAAAAAGATGGTTTCGTTTGTATGGATTACATCATTTTTTTTTTTTCCTACCGCTCCCCCTTTTCCATTCATACTCTTTGTTACCCAAGCGAATATTGAAGTGGTACCTCCCTGCCTCTTTTCCAGCTCGCGTCCCCCTAACCGTTACCAAAAAAAACATAAGCAGGAACGCCAGTGCTGTCTGGTTCGAGTGTTTTTAGTCCGTAGATAATTAGTAATTTATTTCTTCAATAACTTCTCTAATTCTGGTGACTATCATATTATTTAAAGTACATTCATACTCAGCAAATCTCTACGTCATACTACCATCATAATTTTTATGGGGAACTACCATAATGGTTTTAAAATTTCCAATTTATGTCATCGTCAATCGTCCAAATAAAATTTTTTTTACACAAGTCCGGTCCATCTTTCCTGTCCTCATTCTCCGCTAGCATGTATTTTTTCAAATAACTAAAACTTGTTTTTTTTAAGTTACGTCAGAAATGCTACCACTAGGAGGAGGAAAACAAATTAAAAATTTGTCCTGCGTGGGTTTTTGCCTTGGCTGGCTTTTCCGCAGTTGTGTGTATATGCGTTGCAGGACTGTGTCAGCGAAGCGGGGTGGTTGACGGGGCGGGTTAAGAATAGGCCGTTAATAATAGTATTGTATCGTGTAATACTACCAAACAATGTAAAGGTATTACTACTAATTTTGCGTTTAAAGTTGACAGAAAGCGTTAATTCAGATAGTTATTTTTGCGGCACGCTTCCGCCAAACGTTACTTGCCGTATAAGGCTAGACCCCCCCCCCTCCCCCCCCCCCCCCCCCACCACCGTCCCCCCACAAAGTGTATTTGCCAGCACAGATCGGGCAAATGTTAAAATATTAGTAAGTGTTTCTCGAAACGAAACTAAAAGCGGTGTGTCAGGACTATTACCGTGAAAATCGGGTCTATAGGCTTAGCACTGTGCAAAAAGCAGCGCTGCTGGCGGTCGAAAGATTGGCCAACCGTCAGACACATGCGGGCTAATGCGTATTTATTATCGTTTATGCCTAAATCTTACTGAATTGAGCGTTTATTCTCGCAGATTTTGCTACACTCCTCGCAAGCCAAAGTCCCATCCCCATAAAACATGCATTCATTTTTTTTTCAGGTTTTATGAATATGCGAGTGTGGGGAATTATAGGCGATAACTTAGCTCCGATGAAGTCCTTACTCGTTTGTCTCATTGAATGCCTCCTTTATTGTATTCTAAACACTCACGGGTAGTCATCAGGTTCTATTTCGTTTGAGTGAGTACACACCAAACTTATGTTGATGTTTGTTTTTTTAATAAATGTCTTTCTGTCACGCACGAATATGCACAATTTGTGTAAGTGAATTCGTTTCGTGCGCGCTTGTTTGTGGTCCAAGCAAGGCAGATGGCGTTAGACGTTTTTAGAGGTTAAATTTAAAATGAAAGCCAGCATCTCAAGCCAGACCCATTGAGAAAGTCTGTTGCCTATATTCCTGTATATACCCAGTGTGTTGGGTTAAGTATTCTTCTGGTACAATGACTTCTTGGTAGAAGCCATTGTCGGTTTACACTACACGTAAGTCCGAACCAGTTTGGTAAGAAGTGAATTGTTTACTTGAACTTTCGGGGTCGTGTCACCATCCTTCGTTGGCATCTAGCTAGCACCACTTTCTGCAAATCGGTGGTGCTATAAATGGATCAACGGAGGAACTATTCACTGAAAGCATTTTAATATATTATAAGGATTCAAGGCTTCATCCTTTACGGTTTTATTGGATTGTAATAATTATGTGGATTTGCCGTCGCACGAGTCACGGCGACGAAGAGAGGTTAGCCAAGCACTAGGACATAACCTTCGTTGTTTTTATTATATGCAAGTAATGTATGGATCTACCATGTCAGGGGGTACCAAGCTACTAAAAGTACCCGACCACCAGAAATTGTAGGACAGAATCAATATATTTATTCCAAGATCTTTTTATGGTTGAATAGTCCTAACGGTCATGACATTGACGCAAGGTCAAAACCCTGATCTTATGTGAGGGGAAGTTATTATGATGCCTGTACCATGCCTATATATATGCTACATGTACGTTTACTGTGGAATCCATGTTTGAAGTACTGTAACCTGTTGTCGTCAAAAGTATTTCGTCCTAAATAAATTATGATTGTCAGTAAAACCTAACGAGTATCGTCCCTATACACATTGGCGCTCGTTGACGTGCCTGCTTGTTATTGAAGTCCGTCCTTCACGTTCCAAGAAAGAAACATTCGCGTTATTTATTGTCAAGTCCAAATAGCATCGCCCGTTTGTTGGACCGTTGTCATTACGACACCATCAACATCCTTTATGACAGCGGTTCACACCCCAGTAAAAGCGAGGCCACAACTATGGCGGCGCAGTGTGGTCTGAAAAAAATCCATTTTTTTCAGTAACGGAATCGAACTCAATCCAACTCGGTTGAAAAGAAAAATGCAGTCTTTCAAGGCGACAACATCCTGGGACTGGTTATAAAATCTAACGGCGCTACTCAAGGTCAAGATGGACTCAACTGCTTCAATCATTTGCGGACTCTACCAGGTGCTACGTAAAGCTTCCTCGGTGATACAGCGCCGGAGTGCAAGACTCTGCAATCCTGGAAATTGCATTTTATCACAGCAAATGATGATGAGTATTACTCTGTTCGTTGTCACCGTCTTATGTTAGCTCAGCCGTTTTTTAATATGTCCATTGTAATTTCTTGTGATGCAATGTTTTTATGTTCCATGTTTTGTTGGGGCATTAGGTAGGGACGCGGTGATCGATCTGACAAACGAGGTTTCATCCACCTCGAAGCTGAATTCGGGCTCTCATTTGTCAGCATGTTTTCTATAGGATTAATTTTGTAAGTTTCAATTGAGCGATAATTCCGGTTCAAGGCTAGAAAACCTTGCATGTAGTTCCGATCGCTACTTGTCTCATATAATAGTATTTGTTTTTAAGCTGGTTCCGTCAAGTTTTTGGAATCGTTGTTTTCATAGTTATTTTTTATTCGTACCTTGGTTTTATGATGTATCTTGTATGTGATTATTATCCTTCTAACCTGACTTTTCGTTTGAGTTTTTTTACAAAACATATGTTTTTACACTGTCTTGTCAATTGTCTTGTGTGTAAGTTTTTTGTATCGCAAGTTATCATCGTAAATTCTTTACGACATCCTATTTTAGTTTTCACATTTTAAATTTTGTTGACCTCTGCGATCGTCTTCTTCGTCTTTGATTATCTCGTCTTGTCATTGTTGTTGCTATTGTCTATGGCTCTTGTCTGCTCTTAATATTTGATTGAATAAATATTTTAATTTTGATTAATAATATTTTGTATACTTAAGTGATAATTAGGTACCGTTCTTAGACAAGAACGTATTGCACGCACTTAAAGTAAATTAACTGATAAGTATTTGAGTAAATCACAATGTCGTCGCTTGAATATTTTATGAAACAGGCAAAATCCGTTGGGATGGCTCCTGACGAGGCGAAAGCATTCGCACTATCAGAATACAAAAAGGCTCAAGAGATAGAAGCTGAACAGAGGAAATTAGAACTCTGAAACAAGAAAATATTTGAGATTTGAAGCAGAGGAAAATGAAAAAAAAAGAGGATATTTGAATCTGAAGAGAATGAGAAACGATTTCAGCGTGAGGCGGAACATAAGAAACTTCAGATTGAGGCAGAGACAACAAAAGACTTCAATTGGAAGCAGATCAGAAAATATATTGGAGGCTACAGAAAATGAGGAAAAAAAATGAGATTAGCCGCTGAATTAGATGAGAAATTTATTCTATTTCAGCGTGAGGCTGAAGAAAAATATAAAACTTGAAATGGAAAAGACTAGAATGGAATTGGAAAGTAAACAAAAGGAAACAGAAGAAAGGAGAGTGTTAGCAGAAGAAAATATCAACTTCAAATACAACATGAAAAAAAAATGAAGGAATTAGAATTTAATCATTTTCGATTATCTCAGGAGGTTAGTGCTCAAAAGTCTCAGGAGGGCCAAAATTCGTCTCTAAACAAGGGAATATTAAAAATTTTCATTTAATATTGCCAAAATTTTAATCCTCCATCGGACGATGTGATTCATTATCTACATAGGTTCGAGGCAACATGCGAGGCTCTATTCACGTGGAAAAATCTCAATACTGTGTGTAAAATTATCAGAACTACTTACGGGTGAAGCTATGTCAGTATATCATATTGCAACTACTGCTGATAAAAAAAATAACTATGAGGCTCTCAGAACTGCTTTACTTGTTAAATATCAAATGACAGAGAATGAATATCGTTTAAAATTCAAATCTATGCTCCCACAAACGGGAAAACATTTTAACGATTTTATTGATCTCAAATAGCACTTACATTGATATAGATGGATCGAATTATCCAAGAAACGGATAAAACTTTTGACGCATTGAGAGATTTATTATTACGCGATAAAGTTTTGTCCTCGGTTAACCCAGCTTTTCTTGCTTTTTTGCACGAACATAAACATTCAAACATAAATTGAAATGCAGCAAACCTGTGTACAATACTGTACCGCACACCCAAACTTGAATTTTGGGTAATACTCAGGTTAAAGATGAAATTTCCCGTTGCTTTTGCAATACAACAGGATTATCGCAGACGCCATCGCTCTTTAAGTAAATGACAGAAACTACAAAAAGGGAAATAACGAGAATTTTCACAATTCTTTAATTTTTATAAGGGAAGCAATTTCAGCATTCTTCTCAATATAACAATTCTTGGGGTCAATTTCACAAATCAAGAGATTGGAGATAACAATAATCGTGTGAAAATTATCAAGTAGATACTTATAAACAAAATTGGCGATCAAAATCCCAGAATCCTAACAATAGACAAGATTCTCGTAATAGATTTTATGGTCAAAGCCATAACAATGTATAGCGCTAACTATCAATCAAATCAATACGACGTAACACAAGCAGAAAACATGTATAATAATGGCAATTTTTAGAAATGATAGTCACAATCGGTCGCGACGTAGAGATTTAGATCTTCTAGCAGAGGGTCCACGCCATCAAACCTAATGTAGCTTATTGCTGACACACAAGGTAACAAAAGAAATAATACGAATAATGACACCGCAATGTTGCCATGTCTTGTTCTCTTAATTTTATGAGCAGATTAAGGCTGTGACGAGTGCACGACCCTCTTCCAGCCAAGGCGATCACGACGCTGCGCTGTGGACATACGTTAGTTACCTAGTATTCCGGAGGGATGCACGGCCATGTCGGCTGCTACATACATCACGGAAAAGGGTGTCTTCAATTAGATACAGGATTTTGTTAACAATATCCCTTGTTCCCATTCTTTAGATTCAGGCTGCAGCACGATTGGCAATCAGGAACTCTTTGGTAAACCCTGCCTATGCAACTGGGGAGACCATCCAATGTGTGACTTTTGGCGGAACTGTGGAAACTTTTCCCACAGCTATTATTGATTTGAAAACACCGTTTTTTTTTCAGGAAAGATCCGCGCCTGTCTCCTTCAGAATCCAATTTCTGATGTCATCCTGGGTCGCATACACGGTATATAAAGGAATGTACCCTACAAGCAAATTGCTGAATGGGAAAAAGCAGCATATATTCAGGATGCCTATATGCATTTAAGTCTATACCTAGAGTTGTGTCACATGCACATGCTATTAACCTGTTGGGTAACTGCTAATGTATCGGAATCTAGTAGTGAAAATGATTCATGGTTCATTACGCCACTGTGGCTAATCGCAGTTACAACCTTTACGATATGCATCCATTCTTAAGAAGGATATTAAAGGTTTTAAACGCAACACTGTGAAGACCTAGAAGTCATCTCCTGGGGGACATTATACCTTTCCCTCGACTTGATCAGCAGGCAGAACTGAGATCGTAAGAAAAAGGTTACGGAGTTTTGAGGAAAAAAAGTTAAGGATGTTCCTAAAAGAAATAAGAGATTGTAACACTATTGGGAAAACTAAAAAAAACCAATAAGGTAGTCCGACAAAGTTGTCATATTATCCATCAAGCAGGGGTATACGACATGGCCGTACACCACCTTTGCCTAGTGTAATTTATCAGACTCAAGTACAATAATACAAAAAAATAAACCATAGTGGGACAAAGGGGGTA
>JAMPIV010017769.1:0-97992 GCA_024509875.1 Oreohelix idahoensis | reverse complement strand
TGCTCACAGAATTTTATGAAAGACCTGACTATTTGCAGCCTATTTTCCAGGCTACGGACAATTCACAAGCAACTCGTGGTCAGTACTCATCTCTGTCAGTTATACAGGATGAGGAAACTACTTTTTCTGATGTCAATCTTCCTCTTTCTATGGTCCCACTTTATTCTACGGAATCTTGGAAAAACGTGACCGTTTCTCCAAATCTTTCCGCTGAGGAACATCGACAAGTTTCTTCGATGTTGCAAACATTTCAGGATGTTCTTACAGACATCCCGGGACACACACATGTCATAGAACATGACATTGTGCTAACTGATCACAATCCTATCAGAGTCAGACCATATCCAATACCTATTCATTTCCAGTCTCAAGTCGAAAAAGAGTTGGATGAAATGATACGTTTGGAAATCATTGAACCATCCACTTCAGCATACTCTTCGTCTATGGTTATTGTTCGAAAGAAGGATAATAACATTCGCATTTGCGTAGATTATCGCAAATTGAACCAAGTTACGAAGTTCGATGCTGAACCTATGCCTTCATTAGAAGAGCTACTCAATAAACTTTCTAATTCTAGATTCTTTACCAAACTAGATTTGTCTAAAGGTTATTGGCAAGTCCCGCTAACTGAACGTGCCAAACCTTTTACAGCTTTTTCTACACCTAGGGGTTTATTCCAATGGAATTTCATGCCTTTTGGTCTTATGAACGCCCCTGCTACATTCGTACGCATGATGCGGCGAATTCTCGCATATCGTACAGATGTCATAGCATACCTAGATGATATCTGTCTATTCAGTGATTCTTGGGAAGATCACTATTTGGGTTTATACGAATTACTGTCTACTCTTCGCGAGTATAACTTGACTGCAAAACCCTCTAAAGCCTTTATAGGATTTAGCGAGATTTCTTTCCTAGGTCATCGGGTTGGTCATGGTCTTTTAAAGACAGAGGACCACAATGTTTCAAAAATACTTAACATTTCGGTCCCTAAGACGAAGAAACAAGTAAGGAGTCTATTAGGTTTGATTCAATTCTACGGACGATTCATTCCGAATCTGTCCTCCATTATGGCACCGCTTTCTACTTTATTGAAGAAAGGGTCGCCTAATCTGATCCGCTGGTCTAAAGAATGTCAATCCTCATTGGACCAGGTTAAAGCCCTATTTTCATCTCCACCTATTCTTAAGTTACCTACTATTGAGAAGACTTTTGTTCTTCGAAGTGACGCCTCGTCAACAGGGATTGGGGCAGCACTAATGCAGGAGTATTCTGATACTTTGCATCCGGTGATGTATATCTCTAGGAAATTAAACGCTGCAGAAAAGAATTACTCGGTTTTAGACCGTGAGTTATTGGCTATGGTATGGTCTATTCTGAAGTTACAAAGATTTCTTCTAGGCGCACATTTCATTGTGGAAACCGACCAGAAAGCGCTTACTGCTATTCAGAGCAAAAACTTGAAGAGCTCGAGGTCCACTCGTTATGCCATAGCTCTTCAACCATTTCATTTCTCGGTTCGAGCTATCCGTGGTTCGGATAATGTAATGGCAGACATTCTGTCCAGATGTCCACACGATTCCACATGATTCTTCTGTCATATATATATATTTCCTGATATACAGTCCAATGTTATAATGACATGTTAGTAGATTTTGTCTCACTTTTTTTTTTTTTGAGGGAAATTTATAACATTGTACCATGTAATTATCTAAGAAGGCTTAGTTAGTGATATACGGGCCAAAAGATCACTCGGCCACATTTAAATAAATTATTTTCAGGATTGTATTAAGAAATTTACCAGTTGTCTTTAAGATTTGTGTTATTGATATTTTCGCAGCACATCATTGAAGTCTGCGAGTTTATGTCCATTGTGGAACTTTGAGGATATCAAGTCCTGTCCTACATTGGGAGCGGATGATGTCCACATCTTCTTCTATTGAATGTTTTGTGTCACCGAAGAGCAACACATGTATTACTTATTAATTACTGTTACTTTATATAATGTAATAATATAGTGCGGTATATTAGTAAATTACACCGCTATTTGCAACACATTGTATGATAACACATAATATATTTAATTTCATATATTGGTATGAGTATAATTTGATTGTCATTATGTTGTTGCCATCATTGTGGCGTGTGTTGGTGGCACCTTCCTGGAATATATCAGCGTATACTTAGATAAATTTTTTCTCTAAGGATCTGAGATATGATCTCAGTGTCGCTCCATGCGTTGAGCTAATTTGTTAGGTATATATCCACGCATCATACGTGCGTTAGGAGCCTAGATTTTTTCCGGCTCCAGGATTTAAAAAAAAAAAAAAAAATGTTTCATTTTTTTTTTCCAGGGAGGGTGCGGTAATGTTACGCACGGATCATTATTATTTTTCGTTTGTATAAACATTTTTTGATATGTATGATCATTTTTTGACTGAAGTGTGTATTATGTTTTCTATGGTCAAAGGGACATAATCCGAGTTATCGAAACTACAATTTTTTAGGAGTTGCCTTCTCTTGTATAGAGACACGTTCGGTCTATAATTTCTTGAACGAAGCGTGACCACATCTCCTTATTTGGTAGTACCAGTCAACTATGGTAGATGTCTGAAACCTTTCTTAACGCTTCTTTTCATGACCATAAAAGGCGCGACTGTGTAAGACTTTTATCTCGAATGTTCTTCGAATCGTCTTATTGTGAACGGCAACTCAGAGATTGTCGTTCTGCGCATGTCAAAAAACCGGGAGTTCGTTCTGTGTGTTCCGCCCAGTTGGGGAGTTTAGAAATGGTTTAAGAAGCGAGCAGACGCAACTGCGTCTTGTGATTCTCTGAGGGAAATACAGTGTCTTAGTGAGTTAGTTAGCTAACTAGACTATTTCCCAGTATTATGCAGCCTGCCTGGAGGCATATGTTCATGGTTGATTTTCCGAAATAAGGTAATTCCTCTTGTATCGAACTTTATGCTATCGTCTAGAGGTTCGTCATTTTGTCGCCTATTTGCTCGCCTGTGTGATGCAAAATGGAGAGGTACTTTGACTAGGATTAAGTCACCAGTATCTGTATACCTGAACTAGTTAAATATATATGGGTCGCTCTAGACCAACAAGACTGTTGTCTGTGTTCCAGGATTCGTTATATCAGAGATCACGTCCAAGTCAGATGGTTAGACTTAGGAACATTATAAAGGTCGAGCTGACCTGTAGCCCATGTATGCTATTCACGTGCAGACAGTGAACGGACTTATTGTATACAACTGATCTGCTAGCATCAGAATGGGAGCATTTATTATTGTTTATGAACATTGAAGATCTGTAGCTGACACTGTTGCAGAAGTTATAGAAATTATTATTATTTATACAGCTTCACGAACTAGCACTCGATGATTGATGAATTTCTGAATCTATTGAACTGTGATGTCTTATGACGCATATATACAACAGCTATCATTGCTGACTACAGAAATTGTTTTCAATGTGCCATATCATCTTGCTGAACTCGTTAACCATGTTGATGTCATAAGTATCATGACTGTTTTGTGGCGTGCAATAAATGAAAGAAACTTATACAACGAAGTTACCCTTTCTATGACTCTACACGTCATGTTGCCTGTGTGATAACCCTGTGAACTGTTCCACTACCACATACACAGCAACATCCTAAATCAGAGAAGACACCTACATCTTACACTTTAACACCAGGTGTCGATAAGGGTGGCAAGTTACCACTTCAGCACAAATCCACCCTTATCAGTCAGAAATACTACCGCGAGAAGAAATAAAATTGTCTGTGTGTTTTGCCTCTGTTGGCTTTGTCGCAGCGTGTATATATGCATGGCGGACTATCAAGCGAGGTGGGGTGTTGGCGTGGCGGGTTAAGAATTGGCGTTAATAATTTGTATTGTATCATGTAACACTACCTAAAAATGTAAGGATTACTACTTATTACCAGCGTTAAAGTTGACAGAATACGTTAATTCAGATAGTTATTTTGCGGCACACTTCCACAAAATTGTTAATTATAGGTCTTGGCCGCCAAATGTATGCAGCAGATCTGGCAAAATGTTAAATGTTGGTAGTACGTTTTCGAAACCGAAACTAAAACGCGTGTTAGATTTTTACCGTGGAATCGTTCTATAGGCGTTAGCACTGCACAAAAGGCAGTGTTGCTGGCGTCGAAGATGCCAACCGTCAGACACATGCGGGCTAGGTTATTTATTATCATTTTATGACTAAAATCTTACTGAAATGAGCGATTATTCTCGCAGATTTTACTACATATATATGATCAATCCGATTTCTGTTCTGTGGTCTGGTGATATCCATGTTGCCTTGTGTATTCTCTTATGTGGAAACAGGCTTCCTCCTATAGCCAGTTGATTTGAATCACAGAAGATTGATAATAGTTCCCCATTTTCATTCATTATTCCTAGCCCCTGTTTTCCCATGACTTCTTCAAAGCCGGTGTTGACTGTAAAAATCTTTGCATTCATGTCACCCATCAAAATTATGTTGTCTCTTCTTTTTATTTTTTCCATAATTTCCTGTAGTCTAGTATAAAATGCTTCTTTCACAGACTCTACTTCGTCATTAGTTGGTGCATAACATTGGATGACATTTACATTTATTTTCTTTTTAGCTGTTTTAAAAGTAGCTGTTATTATTCTGGGTCCAACGGCTTCCCATTCAATGAGTGCTTTCTGTGCTTCTTTAGATAACATGAGAGTTACCCCTTCACTGTGGTGTGAACTTTCGTCTTCAAGTCCTGAGGACAGCACCAATTCGCCTGTGATGAGTTTCTTCCTGTCTACCCCCTTTCACTTTGTTTCACCCAGTCCCAGAACCTCGATTTTGTATTCCCTCATTTATGCTGCTACTTGTGCCATTTTCCCTTGTTCGTTTAATGTCCGAACATTCCAGGTGCCAAATCTGGAAGTTCTCCTAGAAGAAAGAAGGTTAGTCAGTAACACAGACTCCTTTCTGCTTTCTCTGTGTTGCATCATACGCCTCTCTGCGAGAGGACATTCCCCTGTCTTGGATCTTCTTCTTTGATCCTTAGCCGCCGACCGTCAAAGCAGTCAGTGGCCATCACGCCTAGTGGCGTCTTGTATGGCAACAACAAATTGATTCCACTTTGCTCTGTCGGTGGCCATCCTTCGTACAGTGCCCCAACTCTGGTTCATTCTTTGCATCTCAGCCTCCACAGTCCTCCGCCAGGTTGTTTTTGGTCGGCCTCTCTTTCGTTTTCCTTCAGGGGTCCAAAGCATAGCTGTTCTTGTGATGGCATCGGGGTCTCCTCTGAGGACATGACCAACCCAGCTCCAGCGTCTGCCAGCTATGATGGTGTGCATGTCCTCTTGCTTGCTACGAGTAAGCAGATCTTGGTTAGTGGTGGTATTTGGCCAAAAGATTCGGTGAATTTGGATGGCTGTGTTTTATTTTCTTTAATTGACTTGTCCATGTTTGTTGAAGTTTTTGTGGTTTAAGTTTTTTACAGGATGGGGTAACTGGCCCCATGCCTAACCCTCCTAAGTCGCTTTCTACGACATGCTTGGCAGGGAGCAGTGTTACTATTCTTTGCTCCCCTTTTGGGACCCGGTAACACAAGGGTGACACTTACATAATCCAACTGAAATATTCCAAAAGTAGTAGTAGTATAAGTGAACAACAAAGTTGTGGAATGAAGAGAAAGCGACGAGTTCTTAATCTAATGCCGAGCAAGAAAACAAACAAACAAACTGGAGTCTAAAATGATATGAGAGGTGTCTCCTTCAGAAACTGTACCAAGAGTAAAACTGTTTGTTGACTAATTCGTTTGAATTTATTCTGAAATTTTTTTTTTTAATTTCTTATATTAAAAAATGTTGTTTTGTACCAAATATTGTTCTCTTTATGACACATTAATTAATCTGTTTGTGACGTTAGTCGTTAGTCCGTTATTCGTATTCATTTGTTCCATTTTATCCATATATCACCGTTATTGTCGTCTGACTTCAGTTCTTGAGATGGTTATTATGTCACATAGTCTATAGATTATAGGTAAACTTAGGCCTATGTAACTTCAGGAGTTAATTGGTTTAGCAAATCTCTTTTCCCAAGAACTGTGTTCTACAGTGATATTTTTTTCCTGATCATAATGATGAATAGCACTAAAATATGATACATTTATATTACACAAATAGATAAAGTGAGTGTTCGACTGGCCATGCAGTCAGAGGGCTTTCCTCTGTGACACAACTACCTGGATTTGGAGCTAAATCCTGACAGTGGCACATGCAAGTTTACCCAGCTGTAAACGGACACTCGACTGTGCTCCAGAGCTATTGAATGAAAAGGCATCGAGGAAGGGAACCTAACTTCATAAAAGTTTAACCTTTCATGGTGAAGCTTCTAACACTTCATTTCCCTATTGCAATCTCTGACATGGGACTGGCTTTATCTTTGTAATAGATCAAACAATTAACGTGATAAATGTTATCGTCTTTTGGCTGTGGGGGCTGGTCGTTATAAGTTTTAATACAAGCAACAATCACTCACATATCAGATGTTGGGCTTGTTGTGATAAGTTGTTATACAATCAACAATCACTCACATAGCAGATGTGTTGCTGGTTGTGATAAGTTTTTATACAAGCAACAATCACTCACATAGCAGATGTGTTGCTGGTTGTGATAAGTTTTTATACATGCAACAATAACTCACATAGCAGATGTTGGGCTTGTTGTGATAAGTTGTTATACAATCAACAATCACTCACATAGCAGATGTGTTGCTGGTTGTGATAAGTTTTTATACAAGCAACGATCACTCACATAGTAGACGTGTAGATCATATCAAGAATTTCGTTTGGTTTTGGTTTGATTTTAAGGAATATCTTCATTGCACACGGACGAATCCATCAGTGCTCCGATCTCATCTCTTAGATCACACATGGAAGATCTCAGCACAGTGCACAAACTCCGTAGCACCAGCGAGAATCCCAATGTGTGTATGTAGGAATCAAGCGAAGATGGCGACAGCTTCAGACTTGAGTTGTGAGACATCTACTACACTGATGGTTCCATGAACCACTAAGTCAATGATGATCAATACTCACACACAAGGTCAATGATGATCAATACTCACACACAAGGTCAAGGATGATCAATACTCACACACAAGGTCAATGATGATCAATACTCACACACAAGGTCAAGGATGATCAATACTCACACACAAGGTCAAGGATGATCAATACTCACACACAAGGTCAACGATGATCAATACTCACACACAAGGTCAAGTATTTACAAACATCTCTAAACGTTTACCTACTACTGTTTTTATAAAACTTTGACGAACTTTGAAGTATATAAAACAATTAAAAGTAGTCTTCCCATGATGCACATCTAGGAGTTGTCAAATCTTATCTGCTCTACAATCTCACAATGCTAATGTTTAAACATTTTGAATTAATACATCATCATCACACAAAATAAGTGTCGCTAGCGCTGACAAGTGATGTAACTCAATTTATGAAACAAACCGTTTCACAGAATATCCCAGACAAATGTGACAACGACCAGCGCACTTGTAGATATAAGACGTTTAATTCGTTACAGTTACAACACCAACTTATGCTGGCTTCGTTTTGGCTGTAAAATATATCTTTTTTAAATTTCTGTGTTCTTCATAAGTTTATAGGAGGGACCTCATAATACCACGACATTTACAACTCGCAGCAACCACATTGATTGTTTCAACAATTTTGTGGTGTTCTGACATTTGTAAACTGATTCTCAGCTTATGTGTTCTAGAATGTACTCAACATTATAAATTCTCGACTTACATGATTTAGACATTACCTCATATTTATGACGGTGACAGTGCTGAATACATGCAGATTATGTGCTTCTCTGGAACTGAAAGAATGGTCTACCTTGTTCTACAAACTCCACGCCAGAAAGTCACAGTTAATATAATAAATAGACGTCAAAACTAATAACATTGACTTACGTAACAGAAAGATAGGATTTTCAGGACATGTAGAGCAGGGGTTCCTAGCCTGGGGTACGCCTACCACATGGGGATACTAGAAACATTTCACAGGGTTACGTACAATATTTGGTCAATAATTATGGGGTGGGTGAAACGTCTGGAAATATAGGCAGTTTGTCTTGTATACATTTTTTCTCACTACTAACTTACATAATATGCTTTTTCCGTGCCAATGTGGATTCGACATTAGCAGCAGATGAACGCACAAAGATTGTTTCATGTACACAAGACAGTGATACTCACAAAGAGAAGTAGCTGCCGAATTCTCTATGAATTCAGACCTTTAGGACATACTGTAATTCCTTCAACTGAAATAATCCAAAAGTAGTAGTGTTAGTGAGAAACAAAGTTGTGGGATGAAGAGAGAACGACGAGTTCTTAATCTAATCCGAAGAAAATAAAACTGGATTCTAAATATGATAATACATAACCTGTACCAAGAACCTGTACTGTTGGTTGACAAGACAAAGAAACAAGGGTATAACTAATTCGTTTGAATGTATTCTGATAAACATAAACAAGACAATTCTTTGCTAAAAATGTTGTTACGTACCAAATAATATTTTCTTTGTGACACATTAATTAACCTGTTTGTGACGTTAGTCCTGTTTATTCGTTCCATTTTTCTCTGCCCATCATCATACAGTTAAATAAATTCTCCACTAAATAACCTAGAATATAATCAATATTATGGCATCATGGACACCCAAAAGAGAAATATCCCCACACTATTACATTTCTTAATGAAAGTTTGTTTCCAGTGAAACAATCGCTCAATGTTTTCAAGAAGATACGGAAACGGTACACTAAACACTGTGACAGATAAATTCAACACTCTCTAAAAGAACACGTATGCCTTTCTCTTCATTATTTTCATCATGCATTGTTCACTTTGTTAGAAATATTAACCAAATTGATTACTGCCCCGAAGGAAGTAATGGAAATATGGAAATAATATTTCTCAGAACTCTTTGATGGTGAGCATGGTGAAGCATCAGAAATGATAACCACTAGCACAGAAGAGAAAACCAATGGTGGTGAAGATGACATAAAGATGGAAGAACTGAAGGCAGCACTGGAGAAAATCAAGATGGGCAAAGCAGCAGTGCATGATGGTATAACACCAGAAATGGTTAAGTACATGGGAGCATCAGGCGACCTATTACTCTTAAGGGTCCTACAGGCAGCGTGGTGCAACAAGACCATACCAAAGGACTGGGAGATTGCCATCATAACACCAATTTTCAAAAAGGGGGACAATCGACAATGTGGAAACCATAGAGGCATATCCCTTCTCAGTGTCCCTGGTAAAATCTACTCTAGAATCCTAGAGCAGAGACCCCGACGCCTAGCTGAGCCACAATTGGATGAGATCCAGTGCGGATTCCGAGCAAACCGAAGTACTCAAGACCTAATCTTCACACTCAGACAGCTGAGTGAAAAGGCCCTTGAGAATAAGAGTGAGATCCATCTTTGTTTCATAGATCTGGAAAAGGCATTTGACAGGGTCACCTGGAGCAAACTTTGGGACTGTTTGGCAAGGAAGAACATTCCAGCACCTCTGATTCATGCTATACAGAGCTTCTACAAGTCTTGCAGAAATTATGTGAGGACGGCAAGCCATAAGTCATAAGAGTTCAGGACCACCACTGGTGAAAGACAAGGTGATATCCTGTCACCTTATCTTTTCATACTCCTCATGGACGATGTTATCAAGTCATGTAAGGAGAGAACAAGAAAGTATGCAGTGGGGTACTGGAAGATGAAACAAGTATGTATTTCAGAGCTGGCATTTGCTGATGATGTTGCCCTGATTGCTAAATCAGAGGCACATCTTCAATCCAACCTGCAAGTCTATAAGGAAGAGCTGGAGAAGAGAGGGATGGTCATAAGCAGCTCTAAAACAAAATCCATGGTGATATCACGAGAAGAAAGAAGACATCAGATTAAGCTGGGAGAACAGATCCTGGAGCAGGTCGACCACTTTAAATATCTCGGAGCTATTATAGACCAAAAGTGAGGCATCAACGAAAAGTTGGCCACTCGAAAAGCAGCAGCTGGGAGACTTTTTCAGGCCATAAATCGAGGATTCCTCAGCAAGAAAGAGGTTGGTAAGAAAACGAAGATTGCTGTATACCGTTACACCTATGTCCCATTCATGACATATGGATGTGAGTCATGGGCAATGACTACAACCCACAAAAGCCAGATCAGAACCTCAGAAATGAGGTATGTGAGGAAGGTGGTTGAAGTAACAAGAAGAGACATGGTCCGCAACCAGACGATACGTCAAGGCCTAAAATCCCACCCCCTGCTGACCCATGTACTTAACCATTTCTGGTGTTATCCCATCATGCCCTGCTGCTTTGCCCATCTTGATTTTCTTCAGTGCTGTCTTCAGTTCTTCCATCTTTATGTCATCTTCATCACCATGGTTTTCCTCTTCTGTGCTAGTGGTTATCATTTCTGATGCTTGACCTTGCTCACCATCAAGGAGTTCTGAGAAATATTCTTTCCATCTTTCCATTACTTCCTTCGGGGCAGTAAGCAATTTGCCTTGCTTGACCTTTATAAATTTGAGAGGGAATTGTTTTTCCTTCATCGTGTTCTTTAGGGTCTTATAGAACAATTTCTGGTTTTCTTTAGCATCTTTTTCTAGCTTTTCTCCAAATTCTTCAAGGACTTCTATTTTGCTGCTAGCAACTTGTTCTTTGCTTCTGTTCTGAGTATCACATACTCTCTATATTTCTCTATTTGTCCTGCTGTGTTTTTAGCTCCTAAGTATTGTTTCCATGCCATTTTCTTCTTTCTTATTTTCTCTTTGACATCCTCTGTCCACCAAGGTGTCCTATTTCTCTTGTTCCCAAGTCGGGCTTCACCACATGCATCTGCAGCAGCTGTCTTTATGATGTCCTTGAATTTAAGCCACAGGGTTTCCAAGCCATCAGGTTGTTCTTCTGTGTTTCTCACTGCTGTAACAATAAGCGCCTGATATCTGGTCTTAATTTCTGGCCTTCTCAGCTTGTAGGTCTTAATGCACATTTCTTCCGTTCGTTTACTTGGTTTCTTGCGTGATGCTGGGCAGTTCATATGCTGAGCAACTCTTTCAGTTGTTCTTTTGATTGTTAGCAGGTAGTGATCTCTTCCAATCTCTGGCCCCCTCCAGACTCTAGCATCCCAGACATATGTGAATGAGCTCCTCCTAACAATGGCATAGTCGATCACTGACTTCTCATTCTTTGTTGGTTCACATCTAGTGTATGCATGTATGCGCTTATGGGGGAACTTTGTATATATATTTTGCCACAGCGGACTGATAAAATTGATTGCAAAATCTGGGTATTTTAAAAGTCCAGTTACGATTAATCTTATTATTTATATTTTTGGTCTTTCTCTGAAGGAAGCAAGAGGACAGAACAGGTCAACATCGAAGAGCCAATAGTAATAAGAATTAATACTGGTGCTATTAGATCGCTGGCAGCTTGTTTGTGATCAGCACTAAATTAGGAAGAAAACAAAACATTTAACCACAATATCAATATCCTATCCTATCACGCGTAAGGGTATGATCTCTTATCCTCTCCGTCATCTAATTAAATTAAAAGGCACACGCGTCTTAGCCCATCTTATCACGCTTCGCTCCACTGGCACGGGGTGGGTTTAAGGTATGCGTCTTTCCCCTCCCGCCCGGTAAAACACTCAGCGCACAATATCAGTGTCAATATAATTATGACTACTTCAACAAATATCGCTTGTCATTACTAGCTATTTGTTTCGCCACATGATAATACACTAGTGACTTATATAATTACACATAATGAATTAGAAGTGAATTGTATTCCGTCAATTATCAGTCGTCTAATGCATTTATTGGTCAATTAAAACATCTCTTTCTGGGTGATAGCGGGTGAGTAAATCTACATTACAACTGGAAAAAATAGCTATGCGTTATTCAATACGCTAGACTTAGCACCTAGAAAATCCCAGTGAATTATAATGATAAACTTAACACATTAAATCACGTAAATGCTAATTTATATTACCGCAATCAGAAATGAAACAATCTCCACGGAATGCTATAACACACTTTCACAATGGCTCTAGAATAACGAGCTAGATTATCCAAAATTTCTGAGCGACTAAATAACTGACTTTGAGAGGACGGAGTATTTATACAGAAATAGTGTGTGATAATTCACGCCTTCGGTCGTATCAGGGAAAATCAACAAGTTCGACTCCCGAGGTAAAGGATTTTCATGTTCGCTCGCTCGCGATGCCGAAACGTCATCACAAGACCTGGCCATGCGAACAGGCCTTCTTTGATTTCGTCCCTCTGCCGTAGTTCAAATAATTAAGTCCCCTGAGATCACGGACATCAAATGTGGTGGGTAAATATTATTATCGCCCTTGCATTTGCTACCGACGCCTGATCTGTTACTATCGATCATTAACATCTCAGCTCACGTGAGAACTCAGGTAAACACCCCAGGTTCGCTCCCCTCTTGTTAAGACTGTCGGGTGCGACAATTTGGAAACGCTCATTATTGCATGTAAACAGGTAAAATAAGCGTGGCTTCAATACTGAGTCTACAGACAGCGAATTGCGTGGTTTTTGCGTAGCAAAATTATAAACCTTAGATGGGGAAGCAACGGTGGTTGGATCACTGTGGCTATATTTACATATATATGTGACATACCTCACGGTCTAATCTAAACGCTTTTCTTCGATGTCTGTTCTAATCGGTCTGTAATAGTGGTGGAGCGGTATTTTAATTCACTGAGTTCTTAACAAACCGTCGCTATGCATAGTTAATTTATCTTAAATTTCATGACTAGCAACGCTTGAAGCAAAGTATAGTTTCCAATCTAACTTGCTACTGCTATAATGATAGAGTTTGTTTAATTTACTTGCGTAGCGAAACACACAAAGTGGATTATATTTTGAATCACCTTTATGCTACCACCATGAATAATTTCTAACACAGAAAATTATAGTTCTCACCGGCTTCCAATAAATGAACTCCACGAATTGTTAACACTAAAAAATCCGGTAGTAGGGAGTAAACTTCTTCGCGCTAGTAGATCCATGAGCTGACTGATAAATGAAAGTTAAAGACAATAGTTTTTATATTGGATAGAGTGTTTGATCATGGTTGGGATCTTCCACTCCCGTTAAGATAAAATAAATTACAAGTGCGTAAATAGAATACAGGAGACCGAGAGTTTGTCCAGATGAAAGAGATCATACGTAATAGTGAGTCCGAGATCCAGCTTTTTTTCTCCTTAACATTAGTTAGCGATTTCCTTGTGGATGCCTCGAACTAAGAGACCAAAGGAATACTGGGAGACTCACATTTTCTCTGGAGTTCGCTTCAAAGGGTTTTTATCTAATTGCCGGTTTTTACACGTGGCTGCCGTGTTGATAGCGGGCTAATATTATTGATTGACACCTGAACTCGCGTGCATGAGAAAATAAGTTCGCGTACCAGAAGTTTTCTGTTATGACTGACAGGTGTGAGAGTAAACGTAAACAGTTTGTGAGCAAATGTTTACAGAAAGGATGCTAACGGCCGAACTGCAGATGATCTGCCAGGTAGACTAGGAGTATAACAACTAGCAAATCAGAGAATAGACAACTGTAGACTATTTACATCATCTGTGACAACAACCAAGAGGACATTCACACCATCATAATCAGTAGACGCTGGAGTTGGATTGGCCACGTCATTAGAGAAGCCCCCGATGCCATCAGAAGATTAGCTATGCTATGGACCCGTGAATGAAAGCGAAAGAAAGGCATCACAAGACGCCACCAGGCGTGCTGGTCACTGACTGCTTTGACAGTCGGCGGCTATGGATCAAACAAGAAGAAGAAGAAGAAACATAATTCACTGTCTGATGTATTACAGACCCATCAGTGTACAAAATGAAATAATCAAACATTGTAGCTATTCCCCGACTTACTAGTAACAATAACGTCCTACTTTACAAGATTGATATAATTATTCTATTTCAATTGACATAGTTTAGAGAAAAGAAAATATGTATTTACATTTTTAGTTCTATTTTAAAATAAATTGGTTCATTTTGAATAAGCTGACACCCACCCCACCCCCACCCTCTTCCCCCAGTAATAAATCAATGGTCAAATGTGAAGTCACCTTTTAATATACTTATTTTGTATACGACCAGTGTATGTGAGCGTCTTCTAATTATTCTTCCCCGTCTGCCGTGTTTCTGGAATTTGGAACCCTTTGATGTACCGTTGACTATATATATATATATCACATAAATAAAGTATCAATAAAGTTAGTTATAACGGCAGAAACATAAAACGAAGGTGGCCGGGGGGAGGGGGGGGGGGGAGGAATACAAACATAATATTGAATGTGGAGAAAATGTTCTGAATCTACCGAAATAGATTGAAATGTTGTAAGCAATATAAAAGACAACGTGACTTATTTTAACTTGTCCCACATCATGTCACCATGCATTTACGACACACAGCTTGTTATTTGCGTATCTTATCTGTTCATTTGTTACACGATCATGTACAACGTTCCCATGATATTTCTCATACATTTTATTTCTATAGATGTTACTATACTCTCTAACTCATCTGTCAATGCTCAAGTGTCGTATCATGTATGTCAGTACTCACAATCACATGTTCACATACGTACATACTGTGTGGTCAGGTTGACACAAGTAAATACAGATATTCCCTTTAACTTTGTGATTTTTTTAAAACATTGACGTCTGCATGGTCCTAATATGTCCCAGTGGTGTACATATGTCTGTAACAGAATTTAAGTTGTAGTCATAGTGAGGAGTTGGAGTATTACGGTGAGGTTAAACATATTTCTGAAGATAAAATTAATGCTATAGATTTTCCTCTCGATTTCTTATAAACCATCGGGTTTGTAGAGTAAGGGAGACCATTCACTCCAGTTCCAACACATCTTGTTAGGTTACCGTACGTAAATGAATACGATAATATGCTTTCATGAGACTCTGTCACCATAATAAAAGGTGTCTGCGGTGTCGACCCTAATGTTGACCACAATCTTAATTATGTAAGTCGAGAAATCAACTTCTACATGTTAGAACAGAACAACTTATGTGAAGTAATAAAGCTAATGGGTGACGGTTTAAACATCTCTTGGTATTTGGAAGCACTCGTAGAAATTACGAAAAGCACGTAAATAAAGCCATTGTACAGAAACTTCATTAATCTTGCTCTTGTCTGTAACTGGCTACACGCCAGTGTAAAATGTATCTAGGTGCGCAATTGAAAGAGCAGCGCTTGTAAGTTCATTTGTTTGGGATGTATTGTAATAAAAAATATTCGTTTGATTAATGAAGAGGGTTCTTTTGTGCCAATAATTTTTTTTTTTTTTTCCACAACGAACTTTATTCACATTTCATAAAGGAGAAAAGAAAAAATTGAACATTTCATTAAATTGAACTATACATTTATACACACTCGGGCATGTATACGTACACACCGTTACAAGCACGTTTCATTGCACTTTGCGGTTTTTTTTTTAATATTAATATTAAAAGATACTGTTGATTAACATGGGATTACTTACGATGTATTTTTTCCAATTATACAAAACCATGTGCAATTAGCAAAATTGAATACAAGGAGAGTGCATTGCATAATACCTATTAATAATCAAACTAACACGTTCATTGGCACACATACACGCAAATACTTCAGTATATATTCGTTCAACTACACATTTATACTTGCACCCATATGTTATTAGGCCTACTTATTCAATTTCTTAAGATGAATAGAGCAAAATTAAATTTGGCCTCCTTAATGTTAAAGAAAAAGATTTTCCGGTTTGTAAAATATTCCCAGTGGAAAATAGGGTACCCATCACTCTCTCTCTCTCTCTCTCTCTCTCTCTCTCTCTCTCTCTCTCTCTCTCTCTCTCTCTCTCTCTCTCTCTCACACACACACACACACACACACTCACACTCATTTTGTGCACAATTATGCACACTTAGAACGATTTTCCACTGCCACAATTTAGCGACAATTGTTTGCCGACTTTCAATGCTTGGCGGTCGTGACTGTCCACGTCCCTGTAATTACAGGTGCTGATTACCGTTGGTCGTAAATCTTAAACGTATCACAGCGTTGTGTCTGTGGGGAGAAGAAGGGAGGATGAGGATGTGTGTTTAAGGGGGTGAGGAAGTTAGGGAAAGAAAGAAAAAAAAAAAAAAGACACATTTGTGTATATATATATATATATATATATATATATATATATATATATATATATATATATATATATATATATATATATATCGTTGCTTTTTACACCATATTACAAACATCATGCGCATTATTAAAATACCAGGCCAAATTGAAATACGGATAAAAGTCATATACACTTGTACACACATATTCCTACAAAAGGTCTACTTTCATTAACATAATAATAACACAGCCAACGTGTGATATATACATTCATTTTTCGTACTGTCAATTTTTTCCCCCTGAATTTAAAGATATTAGCAATACAATACCAGCGTCAAAGACTTCCCACGAACACACTTAAGGATCAGTGGGCAAGGTCAGACCTTGACACTTTAACGACATCTAGAACTATAGTCAACATGACCTCCCGCGAATATATGAGTAGTTTAAAAGGTCGAGCTGAAGTACTTGAGAGGATAGAGGGACTGGGGAAGGGAGGGGGCACATAAGGCCGAAAGCGGACTTACAAAATGTTAGAATAGACAGAGAATGAGATAGTAGTGAGAAGAGGGAGGGCCGTTGGGGAAACAAAGAGTCGTTTTACGAATCAAGGCTGCCTCGTTAAGGAAGAGGTACCATCTCAGTGGCTATTGATAAAACTTTCTGGCAAAAAAATGTGCAGAAATAAACCAGCGTTGAAAATACGATGTTTAAACATAGCAAGATTCCGAAAACATCAAATCTGATTCCGGAATTCTAATAAAATAATCAAGATCAATGTATCTGTGTGCTATTTTCTGCTATCGGAATTATGTTTAATATGATTGCTTTGTAGATATTTGTTTTGTTTGTAAATCGATGATTTTCTGCAGTAGTTTCATTGAAGGTGTTATTGTACTGCTTCAAAAACAAATGATCTTCTGTTTCTTGGATGCTTTTCCTACATAGCTGACAATTTGTTATTTGGTTGGATCTATGTGCTTCTCGTATTGTTGTGGATGTCATGTTGTATATTAGTTTAAAAGTAACCTCTCTTGCTTTAGAAGTGATTTTTGGGCTGTACAAGTTAGTGAAGGTTTCGGTGTAATTTGTTATAGTATATTTCTGCCCTCTTTTAATTCCTCAGTGTAATGGTGTTGCTTGGAGTTGAACTAAATGTTTATATATTGCATTTGTTTTCTGGTTAATTAGTTTTTCATGTCCTTGGATGGCATAGTGTCCATGTGGTGGTCCAGTATGCATGTCTCATAAAAAGAGGGCATACGGCCGAAGTGATGGGGGATTGCATTGTTCAGTGGTCTCAGTTTGGAAAGTCTGAGTCCCATGTAATAATAAGTTAGTGTGTGTCATTCTGGGTCTTTGATGATGATCCCTGTGTGTTTAATTCTGAGTGCCTGGATCTTTGTTTCTATGTCTTTAGTGACAGTCCCTCGGTGTTTAATTGTCTTGTGTTTAATGCTGTAAATTGTGCGACCAAAAACGAATGCTCTGAACTGTTTGTTTAAATCTGTGATAGTCTGTTTTGGGGGGTCGAAAATTGTGGCAATGTAAAGTAGCTTAAGGAAAATGTATGTCTTTACAATTAAACTTCGTCCAAAAATCGTTATGGTTTTTTATTTATATATTTGCAGCATGCCACGTATTTTGGATGTTAGATTTTTCCATGAGTCTGTGTGTGTGCGATTTGTGTGTGAGGGAAAGGTTATACCATAGATTTTGATGTTGTTTGTTGGTGTTAGTCCAAAGGGAAAGTCTTCTTTGTTCTTCCATTTTCCTATGCCCATTATTGTTGATTTTTGAACATTTACTTTTGCTCCGCTACCTATGCTAAAGTCTGTGAATGTGTTTATGATAATTTCTTTAGACTTTTTATTTGGTGGGAAAAAGATGGTGTCGTCTGCATGGGCGAGCAACGTGTGCAAGAAACTATTTTGTTTTTCAGACAAAGGTAGACAAGTATTACCATTAATTTTTTTTTTATTAATGTGTTTGCTACTTTTCTTTGTAGCACGCCCCTTTCAACCATCTACCATATACATGGAGCTGTTGGTTATATCAGGACGTGTTTCATTTATTGTAATATGTTTTTGTTTGTATTTATTTTATACTATATTATCTCTAGTAGGTATGTTTCCTTTTGTAGTTATAGTTCAAAATAGCTTTATTTTAAAAATCCAAAATATGATATTTTTAAGCTGGTGTGTTTTTAATTTTCACTTGACGGTTTATTTGGTTAATCTTTATGTATCTGGGGGAGCCTTTCACCAGTGTGGGCTACTGGCTCGGAGTCTTATTTATTTTTTATATGTTAGCTTTAGTTTTTGTAATATAGTGTTTTATTAACTTTTGCACTTCTGATGGGGTCTTTGTGCCTATGAGATTTACTACACTCATTTCTACCTTGTGGTTACTACAGTATGTCTTAATGTTTTGTCTCTGCTGGTCATATTTTTTGCAGTCCACCAGAAAGTGTCTAATTGTGTTTGGTTTTTGACACTCTTCACATGTGAGTCCCTCAGTCATGAAATATCCAGTTCCAAGCTTGAGCCTCAGCAATTTTTTCTTAATTGGTATTTTTAGTTCATCTTGTATTTGCCATTTTTTGCTCCATTTTTTAGGATTTTATATGCGTGTCATGCTTTTTTTACTTTGGTCCCATGCTGTTATCCACTCTTTAGTTATTGCTTGAGCAATTAAGCTCTTAATTTCAAACTTCCCTAAGCCTACTTCCCCATTTGGCTTCTTTGTCTGCAAGTTCATTTCCTGCTATCCCCACATGTGATGGTATCCATGTTAGCGTTGCACAGCATCCTATAGTGTGCAGATATATATTAACCTGTAGTATTTCCTCTGTAATATCTGGCCTGCTACATTCATGTCTGTTTCTGATAGCTAATACTGATGAGAGGGAATCTGTGAGAATGGTTACTTTATTTGGTGGGTTTTCTGCAGCTATTTCTAAAGCTTTTAGGATTGCTACTAATTCTGCTGTAAAGATGGATGTATTACCTGTTACTTTGTATCTTTTATAAATTTTAAATTTTGGTATTGCTATTCCTCCTCCTAATTGTCCTTCTTCGTCTTTTGACCCATCTGTATATATAGTTTGGCTATTATTTATTTACCGTTCTATGTACTCTAGTGCTTTACTTTTTGCTTAGATTATGTCGTTATATTCGCTTATGATCTTTGATAAGTCGGAGTCAGTTTCTGGCGCTTTTAATTCTAATGGTGGGACCTTTGCTTTATACTGAGCCCTACTGTTTGTCATATTAAATAGGTTTGGGTGTTCATCCGCTTCATCCATCGTTTTCCACCCTAACGGGTATCTATTATGGTTTAATGGAATGTGGCCTACGTACTGGTTACCCCTATCAAAGGTTTTGTGTGCTGGGTGAGTTAGATCTTTTGCCACTCTTGCCCAGTAGCTGAATCTCAGTTCTTGTATCCTTAGCGCCAGGGATATATTGCCTAGCGTTACTTCTAATGCCTCTGCTGATGTTCCTTTTGAGGCACCTGCTATTATTGACAGTGCCTGGTTTTGGACTGTGTCTAGTTTTTTTCTTATTGCTCAGGGTGGCTGATGCATAGACAACACTAGCATAAACTAGTTTGCCACTAATAAATGATTTATAGAATGATAACATTGTCTTATTGCAGTCTCCCCAACCACTTCCTTTCATATATCTTAGCATGTTAATAAGTCCCCTACTGCTTTGCACTAATAGGTCTATGTGTTTGTTCCAGTTTAGTTGCTGGTACCATACTAAGAAATCTAGTTGATTTTGCTGTGCATACTTTTTGCTCATTAATGCTTATGTCAATTATATTATTTTTGATTACACGGCCTCTACTGAAGATCATTCATATGGTTTTTATAACGTTTAGATTAAATCCCCACTTGTGCATCTAGTCAGATACTTTATTTATTTGTTTTTGTACTGTTTTATAGAGGAATGGGAGGTTTCTTCCCGTTCTCCATATCGCAGCGTCATCTGCAAACTGAGATAGGTTGTTTTTTAGGTCTTTAAACTCGTCGTCTAGGTCGTTGACCATAATCGTAAATATAGATGGTGATACTACTGATCCCTGTGGGATTCCATTCTGTTGTTCATATACCTCAGATCTATCATTGTTTATTTGTACCGTGAAGTATCTATCCTGCAGGAAGTTTTCTAAATAATTGTAAGTTCTGCCTACTATACCTAGTTTCCTGATCTTATAAAGTGCACCCTCCTTCCAACACTCATCATATGCTCTTGCTACATCAAGGAATATTGCTACTGTCTTTTCATTCCTTTTGAAGCCTGTTTTAACATCATGTTCTAGCCTCAACAGTTGCTCTATTGTACTATGTTGGCTTCTAAAGCCTGCCTTGGTTGGACTGAACAAATTATGTATTTCTAGATGAAATTTTAGTCTGCTGTTGACTATTGTTTCTAGAATTTTTCCTAGATGCGATGCAGAGGCCTGTATGAGCTGACATCATGTGTTTCCTTATCTGGCTTTAGTATGGGGATGACTACTGCTGTCTTCCATGAACATGGTATTTTTCCTGTGTGCCAGATTTTGTTGTAGAGGGATGCAATCACCCTTAGAGTTGTATTTGGTACCTTTCTGAGGATTTCATAGCTCAGAATGTCTTTCCCAGAGGTGGTATTGGTTTTTCCTGCTAAAGCTCTTTCTATTTCTTCTACTGTAATATCTGCATTAAAATAATTAGCATCCTGTGTGGTGTCCATATTTTCTTCTTTTAATTTTTTCTAGCAGTGTTTATCGCCTATTTATTTCTGCCTTATCTAGACTGTCTATTGAACTAACCTGATAGAAGTATTTAGCTAGTTTGTTGGCCTTTTCCCTATCTGTTTCAGCTCTCTCAAGTATTTTAATTGTTGTGATTTTAAATTTCTTGTTGTTTCCTCCTTTAATTGCTTTTAGTTTACTCCAAACTGTAGTTACTTGTGATCTATGGTTTAATGTTTGACAACATGTTCTCCAACTCTTTTCTTTAGCTCTGAATATTAATTTATTTCTTTCATTTCTCACACTGACAAACAACATTTTTCTTTCTTATATAAGAATAAGTGTTCTTAGGTCAGTTTCATGCGCTCATTTCAAATTTGAAATCCCGTTTATCTCTATCACATCGGGTTCTTAAGATATTTGTGAATAAATATATTTTTGGGAAACCGTTATTTGCTCCGTTTCATTTTTACTATATAACTTATTAAAAATTAATAAAATGCAAAATAATTCTACTTTTTATACTGCTAAAAGATGCATGACATATGTTACGCTATTTTTCAAATAGTTACTGTATTTTGAAATAATTCTGAGCGAAATATGGCTTCTAGAAGTTATAGAAATTTGGCTGATCTGTTCTGTTACGTGTGTGGATATTTTACCGATCGTGTTCACCAGAAAAACTTTACACCATTACTAAAGAAAGCATATGAACTTTATTTCGATTCGAAAGTTGATGATGCAAATAAATCTTGGAAGCCAAATGCAGTTTGTTCGACTTGTGCAAATACATTGGCAGGTTGGTTACGAAAATCGCCGAAGCATAAGTCGATGCCTTTTGGAGTGCCAGTAATATGGCATGAACCGACAAATCACGCTACTGGTTGTTACTTCTGCTTGACAAATATCCATGGTTTCACTTTTAAAACTAGAAAGTCTGTGGTTTATCCAAATATTGAATCGGTTTTGAAACCAGTGCCTCATGATCAAATCACGTGTCCGATCCCAGTTCCACCAGAACAATATCCGTTGGACGTGAATGAACCATCAGAAAGTGATAGTTTACCTGCTTTAGAAACTAATTCTGACTCGGATTATATACCGGTGAATGATGGTGTTCACTTAATTAACCATTCAGAACTTTCAGATCTAATACGTGATCTTGCTCTTACCAAAGGACAAGCGGAATTACTCGGTTCGCGACTCAAAGAATGGAATCTTTTAGCGCCCAATACTCCGATATCTAAATTTAGTCATAGACACAGAGAACTTGTTCAATACTTTGAGATGGATGATGACATTTGCTATTGCAAAGATGTAAACGGTCTAATGGTGCACCTCAGTCATGAGCACATAGTCAACGAATGGCAACTTTTCATCGACTCTTCCAAGACTAGTCTAAAAGCCGTGTTATTGCATAAGGAAATTTATTTTCATCAATTCCAGTTGCCTACTCTGTTCATATGAAAGAAACTTATGACAATATGGCTATACTTTTGGCAAAAATAAAGTACAATGACTACCAATGGCGGATTTGTGGAGCCCTAAAGGTCATTGCAATTCTCACGGGCATGCAGATTGGGTATACTAAATTTTGTTGCTTCCTATGTGAAGGGGACAGCCGCAACAGACAGGAACATTATACAATAAATGTGTGGTCTATCAGGGATCGTATGCAGCTTGGGCATAAAAATGTAATACACGAACCATTAGTTAACAAAGACAGCATCATTTTACCACCGTTACATATAAAGTTGGGGCTCATGAAGAATTTCGTAAAAGCGTTAGATAAAACGAGAAAAGCTTTCACTTATCTTCGAGAAAAGTTTCCGCAAGTTAGCGATGCAAAGATAAAGGAAGGTATCTTTGTAGGACCTCAGATTAGGAAAGTTATTGCCGACAAACAATTCGAGAACTTGTTACATGGTAGTGAACTTCGCGCATGGATGGCATTCAAATCGATCGTCAATAACTTTCTGGGAAATCACAAATCTGTCGACTATGTGCATATTGTTAAGCAGTGCATAGATGCATACAGAATTATGGGCTGTAACATGTCCCTCAAAATCCATTTGCTCGATTCGCATCTTCACGTTTTCCCTGACAACCTTGGTGTGGCGCTGGCTATTGCACGCCACACGCTAGAAAATGTATAGACTTTTGGTGCTGATGAGCGCAGCACGATAATAATTTGTCGATATGTGTATTGCGCACATGACGTGAGCAGTGTGGAGGAAAAATGGACAGAGCGTGTTTTGACCCTGAATGGGCGACTTGTGTGTGTATTCTACCCAATGGTAGAAATATGGGAAATGTTAAAATAGAAGTGTCTTGAAACATATTAATGTTTATTAAATACAACTAAAGGTAGGAATTCCTGGAATGAGGTAATGTTTATATGGACCTACGGATTATAGGAGTTGCTGAATCTACCTAATTATGCAAGCTGTGTAATGATGTATTGTCTACGTGAATAATAAATGGAATGTTACTAAAATATCCAGCTGTTATATTGATCGTTGTGTGGAATCTTCGAGTCATAGAAAGTATCGTGAATGAACTATTGTGGCTGTCCTGAATCTTGTGGACCTATGATATATAAACCTAGACACAGTGTGAAAACGAGCACAAACAATCAACTGAAGAATATAAACTTTTAACGCCACAGATATGGGGGCTCGTTCCGTTGGAGAGGAATTAATTGTTTGGAATATGTACAATGCTGTACTGTGGAAAGTACGCAAGATATCAAGCACACGAATTTGTGGAATCAATAGAAATTGCAATTTTTCGTACGAGGTCATGCCAAGACCTTGGACTGTTGGGAAGACATTAATACCAAACAACATATATTCTATTAAAGTCGCTGAACAGACATTTGACTGCCTACGAACAGATATGAAATTTCGACACAATATACTGCGGTCACAGGTTACTATGAAGAATATTGTCACCTCGAGGCCATTTCGCGTTGAATCGTTGTAGTGAACCATTACATCAAGATCACCTGAACGGACTTGTAAATCCTAAAGTAAAGTTACCAGTGGACATTTATTATACCATCAATATGAATCGTGAGAATCAGGACGGTATCCAGAACCAATCTTTTGGGTCTTTCAAGTCTGACAAGTCTTTCAACCCTGATGTCCGAGAAATCATTTCGGTTGTCTGCAATGGTCAGGAAGGATGATTTAATCTTTTACGTACGTCATCAAACAGATTTGCTGACTACTTGGATTTCGTAATCAGGAACATGGAACGTCTTGAACGGGACACTTATACGCGTTGAGCAACTCAGACTTTACATTCTTTCCTTGACCCGTGTTTATTGCATAGATTCAAGGCCACTTTGCGAGGTTGATGCTTTTTGTTTACAACGAGGATTGGCGGTCGTGGATTTTAATCATATAAGCGAATATATGTTTGTAGGGTCATGGTCTCCGGTCCTAAAAATGTCAGGCACATCTTATTTTTGTGTATCTTTTATGTTTTATGTTTTCTTGTGGGCGACACTCAATTATATCTTTGGATGAATTTAGTTGTCGTCGTTCTATAGATTTTGATTGTATTGATCTCTTTCAGGGATTCAGCATTTAGTGCTGTCGTATTTCCGCTCTGACTGAGATTAATATTTTCTTAGTTGTTTAGCTGTGCTGTCAAGTAACATATTGTCGTGGAATTCTTATTTAGTTCAGTATGATTATGTTCGTACCTGTAGGTCTTCTCTGACTTTCTTTTTAATATGTACAGCAGTTCTATGTGATTGTATCTCGTCCTGTACTGTTCATTGACGGTGGAAACAACTGTTTTATTATATGGTAAGATTTTATGACTTTTTACATTGTTGTCTTTTTCCTTATTTGTTTCCAGCGTTGTCTATTAGTCTTTTGTCTAATGTGATGTTATGGCATGCTTTTAAATAGGTAGTAATGGCGTTATTTAGTACTTGATTATATTATATTGTTAATTGCTAATATGTTAATATATGATGATTACAGATACTATTTGAGAGTAATGGATAAGTATCATATACTTCAGAGACAAGTATAGCACACAAAACGAATAAATACTGTATATACAGTTGGTGTTGAAAAAGGTTTGAATTACCTTACGACTAAGTATAGTCATTGGGCAACAAGTGGGAGAGATATACATTTTGAATCTATAGCCCATTACTCTTTAATTTCAGTATGGCTGACTTTGTGAAGGTTAAGGCGGGATTTATACAGAATGGGAAGGACTTGAATTTCTCTGGTGATGATCTTATAGCCTATGTAAATAAAGAAATAGCGGAATACAAAGAAGAGAAAGAAAGAGAAGAAAAAAGACAAGAGAAAGAAAGAGAAGAAAAAAGAGAAGAGAAAGAAAAAGAAGAAAAAAGACAAGAGAAAGAAAGAGAAGAAAAAAGAGAAGAGAAAGAAAAAGAAGAAAAAAGACAAGAGAAAGAAAGAGAAGAAAAAAGACAAGAGAAAGAAAGAGAAGAAAAAAGAGAAGAGAGGGAACATGAGAGAATGGAGAGAATTCGTTTAGCAGAAATTGCTGCAGAACAAGCGAAATTTGAAAGAGAAAAAACTTTTGAGTTAGAAAAATTGCGCTTACAATCGTCTTGTTCTAGAGAATCTTCTGGTACTGGGTCGTCGAAGATCATTAATTTAAAATTACCAAATTTTTCTTCATTGCATGACGATATAGGATTCTTTCTTTTGAGATTTGAATCAAGAGTTACGGCTTTAAATTTACCTAAGGCCTCATGGCCTGAACATTTTGTCGGGTTACTTACTGGTGAAAGTTTACAAACTTTTTTTAACATTGCCGATGACAAAAGAAACGACTATGAATCCATAAAATCAGTATTTCTTCGTAAATATTGTTTAGACGAGGAAGGATATCGTTTAAAATTTAAATCGATGGGTCCTATGGAAGGTAAGGATGTCGAAGACTTTGTGTCTTCAGTGAAGATGTGTCTAAACAGATGGATTGAACTGTCTAATATTACTAAATCTTTCGAAGGTCTTTATGATCTCTTCTTAAGAGACAAAATTTTTATCTTCGGTAAATACTGAAATTTTCTCATTCCTTCAAGAAAGGAAGCCCACAAATATAGGAGAAATGGAAAAATTAGCTCAACAATTTTCGGTCGCACACCCAAACTTGCCTTTAGGTAAGACGAAGGTCCTAGAAACTTTGACAGCTTGTGCGGTCACTCATGATAGATCACGCACTCGCAGCATGGACCGACGGTATAGGGATGACTATCAAAATTCCTATAGAGGTAGATATAATTTCCCTCATAATCATTCGCCCTCACGGGGTATAGAGAGACGCAACTTTAACCATAATAATAAAAAGTCATGGCAAAGAAATAATCAATACTCCAATAATAATTACACTCACAAACATCATTTTTCGGGACCCTCACGTAATGATTACAATAACAGTAATTACAATAACAAACATCATGTCTCACCACCATCTCGTGATGATTCTTCTCGCACGGACAAAAAGAGTTACTATCGGTCTGACTGTCCAGTGGATCGGAGAGGAACACATTTTTCTAGGAGTCAAAGTAGAGGAAGATCACAAGCTCACGCTTGTCAGCTTGACGTTGGTAATGATAATATTTCCAATAATGAGAATAATACTCATGCCAATGCATGTAGTTTTGATCTGGAAAATAGTGGCAATTGCAAAGAATGTATGACTCTATTTCAACCTGGATCTACTCCACGTCTGAGATGTGGACATGCTCTGCCAGTTTTGTCTTTAAATGATGGGGTTGGCTCACTCGTGATCCATAGAGGTTTTGTTTTTGACACACCCGTGTCTATTTTACGTGACAGTGGATGCACCACCATTGGCCTAAGGAAGGCACTAATTCCTCCTCATTGTTTCACGGGTACTTCAGTGAAGTGCGTAACTTTCGGTGGAACCATTGAATGTTATCCGCTGGCAGATGTGAAAATAGACACTCCTTTCTTTTCAGGAAGAGTTAGAGTGTGTGGTCTCGATCGACCCTGTTGTGATTTGATTATTGGTAACATAAATGGTGTTAAAGAATGTTCTAAACATGATATCCTTAAGTGGGAGAGAGATCACCCATCTTTGGCTAACGCTAGAACACAACAGGCTGCAGAAACAAGTAAACTAACTTCTTCTATGCACACACAATTCAGTGCAACTTGTCAGTACATTGACAAAAATATATCTAATTCTCACCAACAAGATTCTTCTGTGGGACATATATTGCCATTAGCGAATGCTAGAAAGTATGTCAATAAATATATACAAGATAACAAAAGGAAAGTCTCTTTTCGAGGGAGATATAATTTCCATCCATCCAGTGCTTCATATCGTAAGCATGGTTTTTCTGATGGTTCATGGAGACGACATGCCAGTGACATTGATTTGTCAGATCATTATATATCTATTGAAAAGAAAGAGTTATTTGATCAACCTGGTCATTATAACGTATGCCATAAAAAGATAGAGAGATGTGATGAGGATGACACACATTGGACTAACAATAATAATGTTAATTCTTCTTTTAATGAGGTAATGCAGGCTAAACCTAGTGTTACATTGGGTACAACATGCCCAAAGACTGCATGCTCTGATAATATTCATGATTTTGAAGATCAGCATGCACGTCAGTCCAACACAACACATAATGAATTGACTGAGGACAATTCTATTCAGTCCAGTATAACCAGGAACAACCTTTGTTTCCCACTTCGCTCTTGCCGAAGTTGGTCTTGTGGTGAAAGAATACACAAACCCGCACCATGCAGATGCGACATTTACCACATCGCACAATCTGATGCGTACGTGCATATTTCCTGCACACGGCTGATGTTCTGTATACGCATCATTTTCCTGTGCATAATTCTAGGCGCATTTGTTTTCTTTTGTCTTAATATCGATGCGCACGAAGCTATGGGTCTTCCAAATGGATCTTCATGTTTGTATTACTGCCTAGATGTCAGATTGGTGCACGATTTAGCACCACGCGTCTGGTTTCATTCTTCCGGAAGTTGACTTCACTTATTCATCTATATATATTCTGGTGAGTCATTTTTATTATTTTTGTTCGGTGAGTTGGTACTTTCTTATCCATTCTTTTCATTTCGACCTTCGGATTGGTGTGGTCTGTGGAACTTTTATTATTCCTTTTACACTCTGTGGTTTTTGGCAGAGGTGTATATGTCTATTACAATTGCAGTAGTAAGTACTGATAGGCAAGTATGAAGCTTGCTGTGGCTTGTACCTTCTATCCTAGGTGTATAGTTTCTTCTTTGACTTGTATCCTATACGCTCTAAGGTATGTCTGACAAAACAGAATAGAACGAATAGAGTGATCATGCTTTACATAACATAATATCACAATCTTCATGTTACGATTACAAGTCCAATACTATGACTACCAGACTTACGACGACCTTTTCTCGTGGTTACAGACGCATCTCTGAAAGGAATCGGGGGATGTTTAATGCAGACCTTTAATGGCGAGTGCCACCCGATATTCTACCTCAGCAGAAAACTTTCAGAGACATAATCCAGATATCCAATTGTGGAACTTTTGTCATTGGTATGGACATTACATAAACTACAGAAGTTCTTGGTGGGTACACATTTTAAATTATACACTGATCAAAAAGCCCTCACATATTTACAGACTTTTAAATCGACTAATGCACGTCTCACCCGATGGGCGCTACAAATGCAAGGGTATGATTTTGACGTTTTACCAAAAGCAGGAAAGGACAATGTCCTAGCTGACACCCTCTCTGGAGTTATGTAATAACTCGAATACGGAAGTGGACAATAATTACTTATTTATTCATATTGTTATTACTGACATTATTTTTTTTCCTTTAAAATCTAGATAGATATCATTTAATAAATGATAGGTAATCATAACGCATTAGGGATAAGATGAATGATTTAGTCTCGCTTCACATTATAATTGCCTGACTGAAAACTAAGTTTTCAGTTGTTCGAGGGGGGGGGGGGGGGGGGGGGGGGGGGGGGGGGGGTAATGTGGCGCTGGCTATTGCACGCCACACGCTAGAAAATGTATAGGCTTTTGGTGCTGATGAGCGCAGCACGATAATAATTTGTCGATATGTGTATTGCGCACATGACGTGAGCAGTGTGGAGGAAAAATGGACAGAGCGTGTTTTGACCCTGAATGGGCGACTTGTGTGTGTATTCTACCCAATGGTAGAAATATGGGAAATGTTAAAATAGAAGTGTCTTGAAACATATTAATGTTTATTAAATACAACTAAAGGTAGGAATTCCTGGAATGAGGTAATGTTTATATGGACCTACGGATTATAGGAGTTGCTGAATCTACCTAATTATGCAAGCTGTGTAATGATGTATTGTCTACGTGAATAATAAATGGAATGTTACTAAAATATCCAGCTGTTATATTGATCGTTGTGTGGAATCTTCGAGTCATAGAAAGTATCGTGAATGAACTATTGTGGCTGTCCTGAATCTTGTGGACCTATGATATATAAACCTAGACACAGTGTGAAAACGAGCACAAACAATCAACTGAAGAATATAAACTTTTAACGCAACACTTGGCGAAGTCAGCAACGAACATGGAGAACGATTCCATCAAGATATCGCCGTAATGGAGTCACGTTATCAAGGACGGTGTAGTGTGACCATGCTTGCCGATTAATGTTGGATGCTTCATCACGATGTACCACATGCCATTCACCGACGAAAGTCGACTGCAAAGAAATTCAAGTCTACATAACTGTTATACTTCTTGTATGAATGATGTTGTAGTACTGTATGGGTTGTTAAAAAACTTCAATTGCGTATTTCTAGAGATCCTGACTTGATAGAGAAAAACGGTTTGCAGATTTAAAAACAGCGCATTAAAATTGACCAGCAAAACATAGAAATGTTAGAGAAAGAAAAAAATTATTTTTTTTTTGGTTAACCAGTGTTAATTTTTTTTATAGTTTGTGTAATTCTATTCAGTTTTGTTTTTTCTCTACTTTATCAGGGCCTTCTCCCTCAATTTCAGTTTTTCTGAACATCTGTCTGTCCACCATGGTACTGGACTTTTACCTTTGCTTCTGTTCCTATCTTTACCGTTTTGTGTTGGTTTTAAGCGATCAGGCATATTCCTGTTTGGTATATATTTTATTGCTACTTTAAAAATCTTATTTGTTAGTTTTTCTGCAAATATATCTATACTGTTAGATTCAATTTGTTCTACGCTTAGTTTACTTAGCTCCAATTGGAAGGACTCCCAGTTTGCTTTTTTGAGGTTGAATGTAGGTTTGGAGCTTCTTGGACTAGTTCTGTATTTGTTGTTTAGGTTTTTTTCTATGGGTAAGTGGTCTGAGCTGGAGTCATTCAGTACTTCCCATTTAGCAGAGGCTAGGTTTGGTATTATAATACTTATATCTATTGCAGTATCTCCTCCATTGTTGCATGGGTTAACCCTTGTCACTGAGCCATCATTTAGTATGATTAGCTCAACACTTTCAATGTAGTCCAACAGTCTTTTTCCTGCTGGATCATTACTGTTGTTACCCCATGCCTCATAGTGTGCATTAAAGTCACCTACCAAGAATGTTCTTTGGACTATTTGTGTGTTTATAGTGGCAATGTCCCTATCGGTTATATTACCCTTGGGGCTATAAATGTTTATTATTTTTAAGTTATCTGGTTCACTGTCTACTGTTACACTTATTCCTTCAATAGTTTCTGTGTTGAATTGTTCCCAATTTAATATTTTGTAGTCTTCATGTATTAAAAAGGCCATGCCCCCTCCTCTACCCTCCGGTCTATCATTTCTAAGTGTTTTTTATCCTTGATAGTTCAGTTTTTGTTGGGGGCTTAGGAGGGTTTCTTGTATTGCAAATATGGGTTTTGATTCCTTATTTTGCCCCACAAGAGACATCAGGTTCTTCCTGGCACCCCTACAGTTCCACTGAACTATTTTTATAGCTCTATGGTCTCTAGTCTCCATCTTATATGGTTATATCATTGTTTTTACATCTTTTATTGTTTGTTAGTTTATCTATGTACTTTTTGTTTTGTTATGCCCACCATCTCTCATGTTCTCTACAAACTCCTCATTCCAAGAAACCATTTTACTCCGAACTCTTTCTACTAGTATGGAAGGAGTAGTTCAACTGTTTCCTTAATTTTTTCTTCCATATTTTCTTTGTTTTCCTGCTTGTTCACTTTTCCGGACTCTTGCCTTTTTTCTTCTGTTTAAGGTGCTCTTTCAATCTCTATTTTCCTTAGGATTTCTTCATTAGACTCTTCTATTTCTGTTATTGGTTTAAGGTCATTTTCATTGCCTGTTGTGCTATTTTAATTTCTTCTAATACCTGCCTGGCTTGGGCGAGGTTATGTTCTGTCTCTTCTGTGTTGTTTTCTTCTTCGCTGTTGCTTATGCGTGTTTTACTTTCATCTTTCTGTATTTTCTCCTTTATGTTTTTTACTTCAGTGGTTATTTGTTTTATTTGTTTCTTGATGTTGTTTTCTTGGAAGTTTTGAAGGTGGCTGTTTGCTTTCTGTTTTTCGTTCATTTTCCAGATTGGTGTGTTTGTTTCTAGAGCTTGTTTAAGTGTGTATTTTGTCTCTTGGAAGACTGGGCACCCCTGGTACCTGGCACTGTGGTTACCCTGGCAGTTTGCACATCTTCTGTTTTTATTGTCTTGTTTGTAGCCTTTGTCCTCTTTAGCCATTGTGCAGTCTCCGTGTTTGTGTGCTCCCGCACAGAAACTACATCTTGTTGCTCTTTTACAAACATGCTGCATGTGGCTAAAGCCTTGACAATTTGTGCACTGGATGATTGGTGGTATGAATATTTCAGTCTTCTTGGTTCTCTTGCAGATTTTGACGTCCTTGGGCATTTCTGTACCCTGTACACTCAACACTACCACTGATGTATTCTTCTGCTGCTTAGTTTTAATTCGTTCTACCTTTTCTATCTTAGTTTCTCGGTTTTCTTTCACTATGTTTGTGTGGATCTCGTGTTCTGTTAAATTTGTATCGATGCCCTTGATTACGACTTTTCTAATCTCTTTGATCAGCTCCATTTGTATATTTATTTTATGTGGGAGTTGCACTTCTTTAGATTTTTCTTTCAGCTCATTTATTAGGACCTTGGCTTTTTCTGTGCTGTTCAATCAGAGTACTACACCATTGCTTGTTTTTTGTAATCTGTTAATAGATTTTTTGTCTATTATTTTTTCTGAGATAATCATGATTTTTTCATCGGTTAGGGCTCGCTGAGTGGCTTCTGTATCTCCTATTTGAGTAATTTTAACTCTTTTTCTGTGGGTTTTTGTTTCCTTTAGGCTGTCCTCGGCACTTTCTTTGGGTTCTTGGTTTCCTGAGTGCATTGGTCTGCATTTCCCTCTTTGTCCTTCCTAATGTGTTCTGCGACGTTATTTCCTGTCGAAGTTGGTGTTCCATTGTTTTTAGCACCTTGCTTTAATGTCCGAATTTCTGTTTCTTTCTCGTTGCTTTTTTTGTTTGATTCCCTGTCTTTATTTACTTCAGAGTTCACTTTTAGTTTTTTCCTTGATGGTTTCAATTTTGTCCTTAATTGTTGTGTCCTTTAGAGCAGGGCTTTTGTTCCTCTCATTTACTGTTCGTTTTGATGTTCCTTCCTTAGTATTGTCTTTCTGTTGTTTTGCTCCAAGCTTTTCCCTCCTCTGACTGCAATCTGGTTAGCACTATGTTGGACTTATTTGCTCTTATTGTGCTACAAATATTTTGTTGTATACGAGTTGTCTTTACTCTTGTTTTAAAATATTGTCTAATTTCTCTATCTTTATTTTATACCTATCACCAATGACTTACAATTAATATTTATGCTCTATATATGCCTAATGCTAAATTAACACAAGACAAGATATTTTTTTTCTTAAATATAAATTTTAAATTATGTTTAGATATCAATAGACACCTTCCTTAGTATGTCTTTCTGTTGTTTTGCTCCAAGCTTTTCCCTCCTCTGACTGCAATCTGGTTAGCACTATGTTGGACTTATTTGCTCTTATTGTGCTACAAATATTTTGTTGTATACGAGTTGTCTTTACTCTTGTTTTAAAATATTGTCTAATTTCTCTATCTTTATTTTATACCTATCACCAATGACTTACAATTAATATTTATGCTCTATATATGCCTAATGCTAAATTAACACAAGACAAGATATTTATTTTTTTTATATAAATTTTAAATTATGTTTAGATATCAATAGTTAAAAGCTGACTAGTCCTACTACTAAACTAGCAAATTTGAATTAAATTTAATTTTGTTCACGTACGGCTCAACGATGAAAGATGCCTGTATTAATTACACAAAGAAAAACAAGATAGCTACTGCACTTTACAAATGACCTCCACGTGGTTGGCCTACCTGGGCTTATTTACTATATTTCACTAATATTTTAATTATACCAATACTCCTATCAATTATTAACTAACGTTAAAAGCAATTAACCAATACTAGAGGTGATTAATAATATTTAGTTTAAATATGTTAGAGAAGAGAAAAAATCTTATCTGATATTCGTCTTGTGTAGCGTACTGAAAAGTTTCACTGGATGTGGAACGAGCGAGCGTGAATTTTTTTTTTTGGTCGCATGAGGTCGCATATTTTTTTCCTCGTAGGAGGTCGCTTTTTTTGCCTCGCATGAGGTTGCATGGCACACGCTCAACCCGGCCCTGGTCAAGACCCATGTCCCAACACAAGAAGACCCAATGACATCATGTGTCACTGTAGTGATCCTCTGTGTTCTCACACAAAGGACCTAATGACACATGAATGTCTTTTTTTTTTTTTTTTTTGGTCCTTGCTTGAGGTCGCATATTTTTTCCTCGCATGAGGTCGCATTGTCCCCGCCCCAAACCCGGCCCTGGTCAAGACCACATGTCCCAACACTAGAAGACCCAAAGACAAACTGTGTCACTGTAGTGATCCTCTGTGTTCTCACACAAGGGACCTAATGACACATGAATGTCACTGTATTGGTCCCTGTGCTTAGACACTTTGATCTTAGCCAAAAGGCCGAGATGCGATGAAACATTTCCTTCAGAGAAGAAGTATTTTTAAAGTTGTCGAATTGTTATTAAAATGATACAGCACACGTAAGTGTTCGCTCATAAAATTATGTATCAAGTGCAGCTCTTTAATTTGCTTATTAAATGCTACATTTGAGAAACCAAAGTTTTATAGCAAGTGAAAGTAGTCCTAAAGAACCTAGTTTATAATTAATTGTGTCATACAATTGAGAAGCCAAATTAGGAAGGTTTAAAAACCGACGGAAAAGTTTTAGAACAGATTTTTAAAATTTTATTAATAAAATTGTTTCCCGTAAAAAGACAGAAGTTATCTCCCCTAACTAAAATATAGTAATATACAGGCAACGTATTACACGAGCCAGTAACCCCTCACAAGATGATGAGTTAGAATTACAGCGAGCTATTTCTGCTTCATGTATTGATGATATCACTATTTCTCCTGCAGTCATTTCACTCTTATACATTCTATTTTACATTCATTGGATGTAGTCAAACTTATCTAGACGCACTGGCTATGAAGCCAAGGAGATACCTTAAAAAAGATACGGAAAGAAAAGCTTACTAAGTCGTTCCTCTTCTACCCTGGGGAGCAGAGGTTTGCTAGAAAGAACGTCATACTGTCTTATCGGCTGTCTTCCTCCCGGCCTGGTTCTAATCCAGTCCTCGGTCATTCAGGGATTGTCAAGCATTGTTCTCCCAGCAAACTCTGGGTCGTCACAGAGGTCTGAATCCCTGGCTCTTGGTTCACCATATTTGTCGTGGTAGTCTACCTTCTTCCATTCTGCATATATGGCCAGGCCATCTTAAGTTGGACTGTCCTACTGGGGTCTGCAAGGGCTGGGTTTTGAGGATTTGTCGAATCGTTTGGTTGAGGACCATGTCTCATCTTGTTACATCAACCACATTCTTCAGACACATGTCTGAGGTTTGAAGCTGGTTTGTGGGTTTTAGCCACTCCCATAACTCGCATCCATATGTCACGATTGGGACATAGGTGGAGCTGTTTACAGCGATCTTTGTCCTCTTTCCAATATCTATTTTGCTAAGGAGTCCTCGATTTATTGCTGACTCTCTTCGGGTAGCCAACTCTTCTTTGATGCCTTTCTTCCAGTCTATGATATATCCAGGGTATTTAAAGTGGTTGACTTGCTCCAGTATTTGGTCTCCCAAGCATAATATGATGCATTTTTCCATCTCGTGAAATCACGATTGTTTTTTTATTTGGAACCGCTGTTAATCATCACTTTCTTTTCCAGTTCTTCCTTCCAGACTTGGAAATTGGATTGAAAATGTCCCTCTGATTTAGCAATCAGGGTAACATCATCAGCAAATGTCAGATCTGAAATACAGACTTGTCTCATCTTCCAGTACCCCACTGAAAACTTTCTTGTCATCTCCACACATGCTTTGATGACTTCGTCCATGAGGAGTTTGAACAGATAAAGTGGCCTAATATCACCGTGTATTATATCTGAGTCGGCGTCTGTGGCCTAATGGATATGAACGCAGTTTCATAATCCAGATATACAAGGTTTGATGCTGCAGGCGGTCGTCCATGAGGAGTTTGAACAGATAAAGTGGCCTAATATCACCGTGTATTATATCTGTGGTGGTCCAGAACTCTTCTGATCTATGATTTGCTGCCCTCAAATAATTTCTGCAAGTCTTGTAGAAGCTCTGTATAGCATTGATCACATATGCTGGCATGTTCGTCCTTGCCAAGCACTCCCAAAGTTCGCTCCAGGGGACATTGTCAAACGCCTTCTAAAGACACACGAAACACAGATGCATTACACTTTTACACTCTAGGGCCTTTTCATTTAGCTGCCTGTGTGTGAAGATAAGGTCCTGAGTACTTCGGTTTGCTCGGATGCCACACTGGACCTCATCCATTTGTGGTTCTCTGATCAGTATTCTAGAGTAAATAAAATCCAATCGAATACAATTTACTGATGAATTAATAGGTCTTTTAGCACTACATTTTTGTGTTTGTGGTAAAGATACGGATATTTTTTTAAAAATCTTCCGTTGTCAGCTAACAACGGTACCTACACACAGACATACACCAACATTTAAAATTAACCTTTCAATACTCCGTCACCGAATCACGTCTGTAGTTTTTCTATTGTCTAGTTTTCTACTTCTTTATTTATTACGAGTGCCTGAAAACATACCTTTATGTTTGTGTAATATTTATTTACAGTTTACATGCCTCGGGTGTCCCTTCCTTATGTGTTATCATTGTTTTAAAACCGTTTCGACTTGGCCGACTGTTGAGTCTTATTGCGCACCACACAGATCGATTTCTTTTGAGATACGGTGCACAGACAAGACATGACTGAGTTTGAATTGTATGCGTATCCGCGCACATGACGTCAGCATGTTTGTATTAGTAACTGGGCAGTGTGTTTACCAAGTGTTTAGAAGACAGCTGTCTCTGGGGTGTAGGATTGTGTTTGAGTGGATTTATAATCTCCTGTAATTGGATTAATGGAATATGTTCAAATGGACTGATACGAGGAATCATATATAGTTATAGGAGAATTACATTGATTTATGGATAATACCAAAGTGTCTTGAACGAAGCTCATAAATAGATAAACGCCGTCTGGACTTTATAAAAGTGATGACATGTGTGTGGAAATGGATTGTACGTTATGAATATATTTATACTTGACTCATGGAGTATCGTTATGAAGCAAAGGAGATGTCAATGTATTTGTGCACTAAAGAAAAATTGTTTGAAATGATACACGCGTCTTTAAGGACTATGGTCGTTGTTTGATATTGACGCTGGTCGTTCTTTGATAAAAGTATATGTCGAGTAAACTTATTCATTTCAAGTACACGTTTCGTTGAATATAAACGCAAGGTCGTCAAGTCAAGGCGTTGAATCAAATATCTCAGTTTATAAGTTTCGTTCAAGTTTGAAATAAATTAGAAGTAATTGACACAAATACAAAAGCGAATGTTACTACTTCTACCAAACGGCTAGCTACAAAAACGTATTAGGTTGAAGAAGTGGAAGAAAATAAAGATTAACTATAAGACATAAATGTGAAGATAAAACCTAAAATGAACCCACAACAAAATTTCTCGGGACCAATATCAGTCATCAAACGGAAGCCTTGCAAGGATGGGTGTATACAAGAATGCTTCTGTCGTGTATACAATCAGCGCACAACAGGAACAATTACCATTCATACCCATCGTCATTTGTAGAGGGAGATTGAGCACCTGTGACAGTTTCCCCTGTATTAGGTTCACTGGCTGTAATTATAGGCGCCGTACCTTTGTGGCCTACCTTGTTCCCATGACCACTGAATGAGATCAAATTATCTGACAACTATAATACTTGGAAGGACTTGACGACTCAGAGCTGACAACCAAAGTTCTTTATTAGTTGACAAGGAACATATTCACAAATTGGCTACCTCTGAGCCTGATTATCAATAAATATACATATGACATTTCATTGATGACACTCCTACATCACGTACTGCACTGGTCAGGAGCTAATGTTATTATCTCTTGATTAGCTCAGGATCTCTGCTGTCTACTTTGTTATTCTATCTACCCATCACTACTACACATCACTACTGATTAATGGGCTGTTCTCCATCTATTAAATTTGCTTCGAAGTATTATCTGGGTCACTACCAGTGCTGGTAATTTCTTCGTATCTATAAACTATTCTTTGTACTATCTGCCCTATATGTCCGACGCTGAACCACTGCTTTAACACTTGTTCTGGTCTATCTTCTCTCAGCTAATTACACGAGTGTTTACATACCAGAATAAAACTGTTGGCGATATCTGCTGGACACAGCTCGACATGAAAAACTATCTGTTGTGGAATTTTTTTATCTGTCTTCTTTTCTTCTCTGCACACTGCAGCAGTACCATAAGCAACATGGCACCTGAGCTGTTCACTATGATCGTAGATGGTCGTTACAGTTAGCCTAACGCCAACCTGTTATCACCAGTCAAGAGTGATCTCAACTCGTTCCTTCCCCCACGGGTTTCTCGTGACACAATGTTGACCTAAAACTAAGTCCCACTACTCATAAATTATTCTTACATATTCCTATCCCAGTTCTCTCCCTTTCTTAGCACATTACCTCCCCTATCCTAAAAAAAGATTTGTCCCTGAGGACAAATTTTTCTCTCCCCTTAATTACTACACCTACCTCTACCCTAAAACTTAATATATCAACTTCTTTGACCAATACTACAATACATAAACACTTAAATCAAATATATATCATCATTCTACTCGCATGGAGTAATCTATTATGTGTTCATCATCATCTTCCTACTACCTCATAATATTGTAACCATATGAGGCTGACCACAAACATAATCTGTAATCACTACTAACTGTGACCTATTTATAACTTGTACACTTCTTTCATCCACAATTTATTATATCTTTCCCACTCCATTTTCACTCTGAACCTCACCATTCCCTACTTTGTTTCTGAGTTCAACATTTTTTTTTACATTAGCTGTCATATCCAAATCTATTTGTCTACCATTGTAAGTCATTCCATCATGACCTCCCGAGCATCATCATGCTCTTACTCACTTTCTTATTTACCTTTTCTGTAGTTAACACGTTTTCACACAATATACTGTAACTGCCTGTTACACTCAATTTGTAATATATACCATCGTTTGTGACCCATTTAAACATCATGGTGTCACTGATTCTTTATTTTTGCTATCCCCCCTAGCTAAACTTCCACCTATCTTTTGGACCTAAAAATACCTTATGTGGTCCCCTAATACGAACTACTTGCGTTTCCGTATCGTCTATCTATTCCTAACTCTTTTAATCTTCTTTCTATTTCTTTATCTTCACGTGCCTGTGCACTCATCTGTCCTGCTTTCCGTATTCGTGTATTTCAATCTCTTTCTTCCCTACTCTTTTTCCTCATAACATTCTGCCCTTTTTCGTAAACCTTCTCTTACTATATTAGTTCAGTCCAGAACTCACATTCACCTCTTGTCGTCTCACTTATAATTCCTCCGTTATATGTTCGTTACATTTTGGTTTCTTGTAGAACCTTTCTCTATATCTCTGCCATTACACATGGCTTCTCCCAACATACTTATGTGTACCCTCCGTGTATCTCTCTGTTATATCTCTATGGTTTCGCAAAACGTCATTGTCTCTGCCATCTCTTCCTCCCTTATCCACTATATTCGTTCCATCTGGAACAGTATCCCTAAATACTCTTGTCTGTCATCCCCCTATGACATCTCCGATCTCCAACCTTTTGCCACCGTCACTCTGGCTTCTTAATTACTCCTATACTCCAAGCTTCTCAATTCTCCCATACTCGATATTTTCCTCATGGTTTATCTTCACCATTTTCCCTCCCCTCATCTCTTCTGACATTACCCATGTCTTTTCTATCTCTACTATTATCGCCCATGGCCTCTGCTCTGACCTCTCTACACTCGAGTCTTACTTATTCTCTCTCTACTGCAGTAGTCTATCATTCAGATCTACTCAGCTTCTTAATATGTTCAGTGTAAACTGATTGCAAACTCCGCCTATGCCGGTCCCAAGCCCGGATGAAAAAGGAGGAGGGCGGCCTGCATGGAGGCCGTAAGGAGGCAGCCCCTCCACCATACAACGGCACAACAGGCCAATCACCTGTTTGCTTTAAAACACGATTACGAGTAACACAAGAGAGAAAACCGGACTGATTCTAAAGGCGACGAACTGGAACGGACTACGGACTACGACTTATGGAACATGGAACACAAGAAGTATAAATGGGAAGGAAGAGGAGCTGGTGGAAGAGATGAGGAAAGCAAAACTAGAAATCCTGGCTATAACGGAAACAAAGAAAAAAGGACAAGGAGTCATGGATCTCAATGGCAACACGCTGCTCTATAGTGGTGTACCCATATCCGAAAGCGCTAAAGGGGGTGTGGGTTGCATTGTAGCCCAAAATTAAAAAGATAGTATCAAGGGGTGGAACTTTGTTTCAGAGCGCATTATGGTTGTGAAACTAAAAGAAGGAGAAACCATAGTCAACCTGGTCATAGTGTATGGGCCAAATGAGGATGAGAGAGCAGAGGTCAAGGAGGAATTCTTCGAGCTGCTTCAAAGGACAGTGGATGACTGCCTAGATGAAGTTATCATGCTCGGAGATTTTAAGGCCAGAGTTGGAAATGACCATGCTAGATGAGGTGGAGTTATCGGAAGATATGGAGAAGATACTCTCAATGACAATGGAAAGCGACTCCTTAGATTCTGCAGTGAGCAGAATCTGATCATTACAAACACAAAGTTTCCCCATAAGCGCATACATGCATACACTAGATGTGAACCAACAAAGAATGAAAAGTCAGTAATCGACTATGCCATTGTTTGGAGAAGCTCATTCAAATATGTCCGAGATGCAAGAGTCTGGAGGGGGCCAGAGATTGGAAGTGATCACTACCTGCTAACAATCAAACGAACAACTGAAAGAGTTGCTCAGCCTAGGAACTGCTCAACATCATGCAAGAAACCAAGTAAACGAGCAGGAGAAATGAGCATTAGGACCTACAAGCTGAGAGAGCCAGAAATTAAGACCAGATATCAGGGGCTTATTGCTGCAGCGGTGAGCAACACAGAAGAACAACCTGATGACTTGGAAACCCTCTGGATTAAATTCAAGGATATCATAAAGACAGCTGCTGCAGAAGCATGTGGTGAAGTCCGACTTGGGAACCAGAGAAAGAGGACACCTTGGTGGACAGAGGAAGTCAAAGAGAAAATAAGAGAGAAGAAAATGGCATGGAAACAATACTTAGGAGCTAAAAACCCAACAGGACAAATGGAAAAATATAGAGAATATGTGACACTCAGAACAGAAGTAAAGAACAAAGTGCTAGCAGCAAAACAGAAGTCCTGGGAAGAATTTGGAGAAAAGCTAGAAAAAGATGCACAACAAAACCAGAAATTGTTCTATAAGACCCTAAAGAACATGAGGAAGGAAAAACAATGCCCTCTCAAATTTATAAAGGACAAGCAAGGCAAATTGCTTACTGCCCCGAAGGAAGTAATGGAAAGATGGAAAGAATATTTCTCAGAACTCCTTGATGGTGAGCAAGGTCAAACATCAGAAATAATAACCACTAGCACAGAAGAGGAAACCAATGGTGATGAAGATGACATAAAGATGGAAGAACTGAAGGCAGCACTGGAGAAAATCAAGATGGGCAAAGCAGCAGGGCATGATGGTATAACACCAGAAATGGTTAAGTACATGGGAGCATCAGGCGACCTGTTACTCTTAAGGGTCCTACAGGCAGCATGATGCAACAAGACCATACCAAAGGATTGGGAGATCGCCATCATAACACCAATTTTCAAAAAGGGTGACAATCGACAGTGTGGAAACCATAGAGGCATATCCGTTCTCAGTGTCCCTGGAAAAATCTACTCTAGAATCCTAGAGCAGAGACTCCGACGCCTAGCTGAGCCACAATTGGATGAGGTCCAGTGCGGATTCCGAGCAAACCGAAGTACTCAAGACCTAATCTTCAAACTCAGACAGCTGAGTGAAAAGGCCCTTGAGTATAAGAGTGAGATCCATCTTTGTTTCATAGATCTGGAAAAGGCGTTTGACAGGGTCCCTTGGAGCAAACTTTGGGACTGTTTGGCAAGGAAGAATATTCCAGCACCTCTGATTCATGCTATACAGAGCTTCTACAAGTCTTGCAGAAAGTATGTGAGGACAGCAAACCATAAGTCAGAAGAGTTCAGGACCACCACTGGTGTAAGACAAGGTGATATCCTATCACCTTACCTCTTCATACTCCTTATGGATGATGTCATCAAGGCATGTGTAAAGTGCAATCTTTACTATCTTGCAATATAATACATTTATATACTTATTATGTTCGCAAATATTTTGTAAACAAAGTATTTCCTTTTTAAGTGCTTAAGGAGAATTCATTTTTGAGTTACTTCCCTTGAAAGGAGTTCCGTCATCTTCGATCGGACTCCGCGGACGAATCTAGGCCTACTGCGATTTATTCTTTGCCTGGGTAGGAATAGATTGTTCTTGCTTCAGTATATCTATGGCCTGAATTTATACGTAGTGTTTGTATGAGTAGGACGAGTCTGTCTTATATATGTATATCTTTACATTTCTAAGTCGAACTATGTTGGTTGTCGCTAGAAAAGGTCAAAGGCTATGCAGCGGAAGTATCGCTAGCAGGGGGTGTGATTCATGGCTGTCATCCTGTCGGGATGTCGAATTTTGTTGTAGCCGGCTTATCGCCGAAAAAGTGATCTATAAGTAGATGGGGAAAAGTGATAGTCATTTAGACATGTTGTATGTACTTTACCCCAGTGTTTATTCTCTTTGGCCAAGGAATGGCAAAGTTATATTTCGCATAGAAAGGTAAAACCACAATTTATTATGAACTTGGGCTTCGCCATCGTTGTCGATAAGCAGATGCACAGTGGTACTTTTGGAAAGAATATTTATTCAAAGGAAGATGACATTCCTATGTATCAGCACTAGATTATATGATATTATTCAATTACCTCTATGATAGAAGCTATGAAGACATGAGGACATTTAACGAATGACCAATTTTGGTCTGTATCCAATAGTGAGTGAAGCTCACGAGAGAAGAACAGCCATGTTGAAATCCATATACTTTGTATTTATCGAGTGAGAAAAAGGGATGCCTGTACTATCGCTCGATGAACCAAGAGATCACTGCTACATGTGAGAATCCATGTCTGGGATTCCTATATCTTTATGAAAAATATATATATTGAACTTTACGTGAAGGGATATTCGCTAGACGAGGTTAAGTCTAGGAGCCTTCCTATATATATTGGTTATGGACTGACGTGCCCAGTCAGTAAAGCCAGATGATTTACATGATGGAACTCTGAATGCTTATTTACGAATGCTCCATTATGATATTTGCCAAGCATGAATGCTAACTTAAGATGATGTACCCGTGACCAACATTATGCTGTCTATGTCGACATTTGTTCCTGTAACCACACACGTACTGTCCAAGTGTGCGTCCCATTAAATGTTATAAAAAGACCACCGTAGTTCCAGTACTTCTTGAATTCGAACAGTGTGAGTATGAGTGATGTACTACCAACCTGTCAACTCTATCGAATCATTCTACCATTCGCGTTCTGACATTCATATACACACTCATTGTCTACACTCACATTCTTGTCGGAGCCTCATCACGTTCCAGGACAAGATGACCTGTATGACCAAAACTGTGCTGGGTTTAATGAGTTGACAATCGTTACACTTTACTACACCAGTCCCAACATCTACATTTATCAACTGGTGGACATTCACGTCATTTAACAAATAAATGTGATTTAACAACTGGTGTGCCAGCTTCCTGGGTCAACCTGCACAGTGACAATATTGAGAAGTAAACTACTGAGACCAGACGTTCCTTGGGGTCTGTTACGACACACAAATACATCAACAGTACAACCCTACAGTGATGTCAGCGTGACCTGTCCTGTCGACAGTATGCAGTAAATAGGTCAGCGTTTGTTGACATTTGGTTCGTTGGACATTTGCCATACAACTGACAGTGTTACACAGCAAGCTTGGTTGAAACATAGAACATTACACATCAGGACTGGAGAATATTTGACAGTGTTTGCGAAAGGAAGTGTTATTGAACTGAGAAGTCCTACATCGATTGTTATCATTCACATCAACGATGGAGCTTCTATTTCTTTGTTGAATTTAAAATAATTAGACCAGAAGTATTTGTTTAATAAAGTACCACAGTACTGTACTATTAGGCAGTGTAACTGAGCCTTCATTCCAACACATTCTTTCTGCAACACTCTATTTACATCATATTGCCATACTATTTATGCATTTATGTATTTATGTTTAAATATTTATATGTGATATTTGTTTGTATCCAGCGAGTTGTTGTTTTGGTTGGGCGGTGTCACACAACAGAGTATCCCACGTAATAGAGGGTCTGATGTGTGCGTTTCTATAGGTGCAATTTTCTTGATTGAAAATTTGCTGCGACAGCTGTTGCTATTAGTGTTAGCTGTGAAGACTGTACTCATTGTTGTTTTTGTAATATTCCTCTGTTCTTTAGTTTGTTTTGATTTGTTTGTAATTTGTTGGTCTACCCTATTCTATCTTTCAGTTCTATTCTCAATTTATATTTATATACTGTGGCGTTATTTGTATTTGTTATCCTCTTGCGGTTTATCTTTTATTGTTTTTCCCATTTGATTTATTTCATTTCCGCAAATGTTTTCATGTTCTTCTGTATAACTGTTTTTGTTTTGTGCCTGATCGACATACACTATTTAAAATATAGTTGATCATATAAATTGATGTACAAGAATCAACTGATAGTTAATTGCTATTACTAAAGGTACACAGTTGATGATATAAAACACTATTTCTGGTGCACTGCACTTATATTATAGAGTGAACCAGCAACTTATAGCTGTTATTATATAAGGATTTATACAAGACCTTTGTAAGGCTTGTTTCCCACAGTGATTGGGATAGTTAAGTACTATTTTCCACAGGTTACAAAGTTATCATACAAGGTCTTTGATTAAGACTAAGAAAGTGAATTTATTTACTTTTGCAAATTACTGATCTTATTAGACAAGATGTCTACATTAGATTATTTTATCACACAAGGCAAAGCTCTTGATAAGACTGGTCAGCAATTAGAAGAATGGGCAGTTGCTCAATATGACAAAGCATTAGCTGCAGAAGAGAGAAAAGTTGCTGCTGCTGCTGAAGAAAGAAAAGCATTGATTGAAGAAAAGAAATTAGCAGCTGAGGAGAAAAGATTAGAAGCTGAGGAAAAAAAATTACAAAGAGAGGATGAACAAAAGAAATTGCAGATACAGACTGATGAAAAAAGATTCCAGATGGAAATGGAAAAAGAGAAAAGAAAAGATGAAGCTGCTGCTGAAGAGAAAAAATTACAAGCTGCTGCAGAAGAAAAAAAATTACAAAGAGAAGCTGAAGCAGAAGAGAAAAAAGCAATAAGAGAGCATGAACACAAAAAAGAACTTTTAGCATTTGAGTTAGAAAAGTTAAAGTTAACAAACATAAGTAATGTTAATCAAGCATCTGGTGGTAATGGTAAACCCTTTACTTACAAGGTCAAGGTACCAGCGTTCAACCCTTCCAGTGATGACATAACATTCTGGCTTAATAGATTTGAACGCTCGTGTCGAGCTCATAATGTAGATAAATCACAATATGCTAACCAGTTATCAGAAAATCTGAAAGGTGATTCTCTGACTAGTTTAAGTTTGGTTGAAGAGGCTGACAAAGATAACTATGATGTTATTAGGGCAGCCTTATTAAAGAAGTACCAGTTGTCTGAAGAGGGTTATCGGAAGTTGTTTAAGACAATGGTTCCTGAGGCAGGTGTAGAATTCTCAGAATTCATTGCAAGGACACGTCTTACATTTGATCGTTGGATTGAGCTATCCAAAACAGAAAAGACTTATGAAGCCCTTATGGACTTGATACTCAGAGACAAGATTATGTCAAGTATAAATAAACCTTTCCTCGAATTCTTACATGAGCGTAAACCTAAGTCTCTAAAAGAAATGGAACAGTATTGTACCCAATACGTCACTGCACATCCGGACGTAGCTATTAGCAACAGTAAGGTTAAAGAAGGTATGCCAGTTGCTTCTGCAACACCATACAACCCTAATCACTCTCACAAATTCCAAGGACCTCAAAATGGTTTAATAAAAAAGGTAACTATTACAGTTATCAGAACCAAGGTAACCAATCATTTCAGGGTTCTTCTTCGAATACCTGGAGAAGAGCTGACAGCCCTCGATTCAGGGGTGGTCATAATTACAGGAACTTTCGCAAAGGAAGTCATTCTAGAAACTATCCAAGTTTTCCTTCATGGAGACAACAAGATCATAATTACAGAGATACTCATTATAATGAATATGATGATAGTAACCAAAGGAGCTATGATTCAAACCCGAGTAGGGGTTATAATAGTGGAAACAATGATAAAGTACAGAGGCAATAATAACAGAGGTAGAGCACAATTCAAAAAACATAAAGCTCATTACCAGGCGAACTCTGCACAGCAAGAGTCCCACGAAGCCTATAAACAAAATAATAAGATAATGATGACTCTAATAATATGGCATGTGCCGCTTTTGATTTTGGGAGAGCATCTCAGTGCCCCCAATGCAAAACATTATTTGAGCCAACCACAGTGTCTACTTTAAGCTGTGGCCATCCTCTTCCCGCTCTTCCTGCGTCAATCGCGCATGATGGGAGAGGTTCTCTTGTCTTACACAAAGGTTTAGTAAATGACAATCCAGTCTCAGTACTTTTTGATTCTGGATGCACAACTATTGGGGTTAGGCAGTCACTCATAGATCCTTCTCTTTCTACAGGCAAAGTAGTCAAATGCGTAACATTTGGCGGCACCATAGAGAAATACTCTACCGCTATCATTAGGATTGCTACTCCTTTCTTCACAGGAGATGTACACGCATGTCTTTTGCCGAATCCGATCGCTGATCTTATCATCGGTCGCATTCACGGAGTCAAAGAATGCACTCCGGAGCAAATTTCCGTTTGGGAAAATCAAAATATGCAATCTGCTAATGCGGTAGTCACTAGAGCTCAAGCTCTCAATATGCCTGAAACTTCATCTGTTGAAGATAATGAAGTGCATAACCAAGATGATCCCTTGGTAATTTCTCGTGACTCGTTTATAAAACAACAAGAAGAAGATCCGACTCTTAAGAAATTCTTCACTCTTGTAACGAAAGGTGATCCGAATAAAGATTCAAATTGTAAATCTTGGATTACAATGAAGAATGGCGTACTTGTACGTATGGTGCAAGACTCCACTAAGTCAAGTCATTCTCAGATTCTTGTACCCAAGAATTTGAGAGTTAAGATCTTACAACATGCACACGACTCTCAGTGTGCTGGTCACATGGGTTTTTCCCGTACAAAGTCAAGAGTTCTTGCGGCTTTCTTTTGGCCTTTTGTGAACAAGGACATACGGATCTATTGTCGATCCTGTAAAGTATGTCAAGAAGTCAAATCCAAAGGTCCTCGTCATGCTGCGCCTATTCAGGCTGCAGATATTCCTATTCGTCCATTCCAGAAATGGCGATAGACATCATTGGTCCATTCAAGATCAAATCTGCTAGAGGACATCAGTTTATCTTAACGTGTGTAGACATGTGCACACGTTGGCCAGAGGCTATCCCTCTAAAGAGCATTACTACCGCTGACATTGCAGATGCTCTTTGGCTTATATTTTCTCGGCTGGGATTCCCCGGAGAAATATTATCAGATCATGGCACCCAACTGATATCGGATACCATGTCTCAAGTAATGTCTACTCTACAGATAGAGAGAGATCTTTGAGTAGCATCTATCATCCTATGTCCAATGGGATGGTCGAGCGACTAAATAGAACACTTAAGAACTTATTAGGGAAGATAACTGAGGATCATCCTCAAGATTGGGATAGGGTTTTACCCGCGGCCCTCTTCGCGTACAGAGAGGTCCCCAATGAACATACAGGGTTTTCTCCCTTTGAACTTGTCTTTGGCGCGCGACCGCGCGGCCCAATGTCTTTGCTGCATGATCTTATAACAGCTGACAATATTGACGATGACACAAAATCTTCTTACGAGTATGTCATCGCGCTGAGACAAAAGATTATCGAAGCATGCAAATTGGCAACGTCCTCTTCTGAATTTGCTAAGCAGAAGGCAAGACAATTTGCTAATAAGAAGAGAACTTTACGACAACTTTGTCCTGGTGACAAAGCATTTGTTTTGCTACCTTGTCGTGAAAATAGACTCCTTATTAGTTGGAAAGGTCCGTACGATATAATATCGAAAATTTCAGATGTTGACTACATCGTCGATATTAACGGGAAGCATAAAACCTTCCACATCAATATGCTTACGGAGTTCCATGAACGTCCTGACTATCTACAGCCTATTTTCCAGGCAACGGACGATTCTCATGTCAAACATGGTCATTACTCATCACTGTCTGTAATACAGGATGAGGAAACAAGTTTTTCGGATGTTAATCTTCCGCTTCCAATGATCCCACTTCATTCTAGTGAATCATGGAAAGACGTTACTGTTTCTCCTGATTTGTCTCTAGGAGAACGGCGACAAGTTTCGTCTATGTTACAAACATTTCAGGATGTCCTCACTGACATCCCTGGACAAACTCATGTCATTGAGCATGACATTGTTCTAACTGAACATACTCCAATTAGGGTTAGACCTTATCCTATCCCTATACATTTCCAAACACAGGTTGAAAAGGAGTTGGATGAAATGATAGATTTACAAATAATCGAACCATCCACTTCTGCATATTCTTCGCCGATGGTTATTGTTCGAAAAAAAGACAATAACATACGTCTTTGCGTTGACTATCGCAAATTGAATCAAGTTACGAAGTTCGATGCTGAACCTATGCCTTTACTAGAAGAGCTACTTACTCGTCTTTCTAAATCGCATTTTTTCACTAAACTTGATTTGTCTAAAGGATATTGGCAAGTTCCATTATCCGAACGCGCCAAACCTCTTACCGCTTTCTCTACTCCCAGAGGCCTTTTCCAATGGAATTTTATGCCTTTCGGCCTTATGAACGCACCAGCTACATTTGTACGCATGATGCGTCGAATCCTATCGTATCGGTCAGATGTCATTGCTTATCTAGACGACATCTGTCTTTTCAGCGATACTTGGGAAGATCACTATTCAGGGTTAGTTGAATTATTATCAACTCTGCGTGAGTATAACCTGACAGCAAAACCATCTAAAGCTTGTATTGGCTTTAGCGAAATTGCTTTCTTAGGCCATCGAGTAGGTCACGGTTTCTTGAAGACAGAAGACCATAATATCACTAAGATACTTAACATCTCTATCCCTAGGACTAAAAAGCAAGTGCGAAGTCTTTTAGGTCTCATACAATTTTATGGACGTTTCATTCCGAATCTGTCCTCTATCATGGCACCTCTCTCTCTACACTATTAAAGAAAGGGTCGCCTAACATGGTTCACTGGTCTCATGAATGCCAATCTTCACTAGAGAAGATCAAAACTATGTTTTCATCACCACCTATTTTAGTGTTACCTACAACAGATAAGACATTTGTTCTTCGTAGTGACGCTTCATCCACTGGGATTGGAGCGGCACTAATGCAAGAGTACTCTGGAACTCTGCATCCTGTAATGTATATATCCAGAAAACTTAATGCTGCAGAAAGGAATTACTCGGTTTTAGACCGTGAATTATTGGCAATGGTTTGGTCAATTCTCAAACTCCAAAGATTCCTTCTGGGCGCGCATTTCGTAGTGGAAACTGACCAAAAAAAGCTCTTACGGCTATCCAAAGTAAGAACTTGAAGAGCTCGAGATCAACTCGATACGCAATCGCTCTTCAACCTTTTCATTTCTCGGTACGAGCTATCCGTGGTTCAGAAAATGTGATGGCGGACATTCTGTCCAGATGCCCACAATGATGCCCACTTAACTGTTAAATATTGGATCTTTTTAATATGTATAACTTTACAACAGTTATTTTTTGTTTCTTTACTAAGATACACATTTGTAATTTAATAATAGAATGATGGTATCGCTACTTAGCGGTTTATTGATGTTTATTCACCGCTGTTCTTTGATGATTGTTTCTTCATAAATCATAAATTTAAGATTGTAGAGTGAATTTTTGGTATGCATTGTATAATTACCAGAATTGTATTATACGTACATCACACCTTCCTGGAAACATTTATTCGTAGAGAAACAATTTCTCTCAGATTTTGAGATATATTCTCACTGGTCATATTAGGAATTATAGTTATTCCTGATATTTTCATCTGCGCAGTATTCTTGCGTTGTGAGCCTATTGTACGTTGCTCATCTCTAGATGTTATTTAAAAAAAAAAAAATTTTTGTTTTTCCCGGGAGGTGTGGTAAGACTGTAAAGGGCAATCTTTACTATCTTGCAATATAATACATTTATATACTTATTATGTTCGCAAATATTTTGTAAGCAAAGTATTTCCTTTTTAAGTGCTTAAGGAGAAGTCATTTTGAGTTGATTTACTTCCCTTGAGTGGATGGGAGTTCCGTCATCTTCGATCGGGATCTCGCGGGACGAATCAAGGCCTACTGCGACGGATTTATTCTTTGCTGGGGGGTTGGGAATAAGATTGTTCTTGCTTCAGTATATTCTAGATATGGACATGTGAATTTTGGATGACGTAGTGTTTGTGTTCAATGTTGAGTAGGGGACGAAGTCTGTCTCTTATATTATGTATATCTTTACATTTCTAAGTCAGTCGAACTATGTTGGTTGTCGCTAGAAAAAGGTCAATAGGCTATGCAGCGGAAAAAGTATCGCTTGCAGGGGGGTGTGATTCATGGCTAGTGTCATCCTGTCAGGGATGTCCGATATTTTGTTGTAGCCTCCCCCCGACGGCTTATCGCCGAAAAAAAGTGATCGTATAAGTACGATGGGGAAAAGTTGATTAGTCATTTTAGACATGTTGTATGTACTTTAACCTCAGTCTGTTATTTATCTTTGGACACCAAGGAGATGGCAAAATGTTATATTTAGCATAGAAAGGTTTAAAACCACACAATTTTATTAATGATACTTGGGGCTTCGCCATCGTTGATCGAATAAGCAGATGCACAAGTCGGTACTCTTTTTGGAAAGAAAATATTTTGTCTAAAGGAAGATGATTCTTTTCCTATGTATTTCAGCGACTTAGATTATATGATTATTAAATTATTCAATTACACTCTATGATAGAAGCTCATTGTAAGGGACATTGAGGGACATTTATCGTATTCTCTATGACCAAATTATTGGTATGTATCCAATTGTGAGGGATTGCTCACGAGAGAAGAACTAGCACATTGTTGAATGGTAATATCCACTTATACTCTTTGTTTTTATATCGAGTGGGAGAAAAAGTCGATGCCAATGTACTATACAATCGTTGAAACCAAGAGATCACTGCGACATGTGTGAATCCATGTTTGGGATTCCTATTTCTCTTTATGAAATTGTATATATATTGAACTTTAACTGTGAAGGCGGATATTTCGCTAGACGAGGTTAAGTCATTGGAGCCACTTCCTATATATTGGTTTATGGACTGACTTGCCACTAGGCAGTAAAGACGACAGATGATTTACATGATGGATAACTCTGGAATGCACTTATTTTCGAATTGCTACATTAATGATATTTCGCCAAGCAATGAATGTATTCCTTAAGCTGATGTTACTCAGTCGACACACAAACATTATGCTGTCTATGTCGACATTTGTTCCTGGTAACCACAACAGTACTGTCCAAAAGTGTTAGCGTCCACATTAAATCGTTATTAAAATAGACTCCACGTTGTTTCAGTACTTCTTGAAGTTCGAACAGCTGTGTGTATGAGTGATGTACTAGCCAACCTGTCAAACTCTATCGTAATCATTTCTTACCATTCGCGCGTTCTGATCATTCGATAAAAACACTCATTGTTGTATACATCTCACATTCTTGGTCGGATGCCTCAATCACGTGCCAGGGACCAAGCATGAACTGTCATGACACAAAACTGTGTGGGTTTAATGAGAGTTGGCACATCGTTACACTTTGACTTACACCTAGTCCCAACATCTACTATTTATTCACACTGGTGGTACATTCACCGTTCATCTTAACAAATATATGTTGATTTTAAACAGCGATGTATAGGAGAGAGAAACAAGAAGAAGTATTCAGTGGGGTGGTACAATGGAAGATGAGACAGGTCTATATTTCAGAGGCTGGCCATTTGCTGGATGAATGTTGCCCTGATTGCTAAATCAGAGGGCACATCATCCAATCTCAACCTGCAGAAGTGTCTGGAAGGAAGAGCTGGAGAAGAGAGGGGGTGGTCTATAAAGCAGCTCTAAAACACAAAATCCATTGGTTACTATCTCGAGAAGAAGAGAAGGACATCAGATTAAGATGGGCTTGAGAACAGGTACTGCTGGAGCAGGTCGTAACCACTTTAAATATACATCGAAGCTATTGATATGAACGAAAAGGGAATGGCCATCAAATTAAAGAAAGAGTTGTGGCGCTACTCGAAAAAGCAGCAGCTGGGAGACTTTTTCAGGCCTAAAATCGAGGATTCCTGGCAGACAAGAGATACAGAAGGTTGGTAAGAAAAACGAAGATGGCTGTATACCGCTCGCACACTATGTCCCAGTCTCTGAATATGGATGCGAGTCATGGGCAATGACTACTAAACCACAAAAGCCAGATCCAAACCTCAGAAATGAGTTATCTGAGGAAGGTGGTTGAAGTAACAGAAGAGACATGGTTTTACGCAAAAAACCAGACGATACGTCCAAGGCCTAAAATGCCACCTCCATACAGACCCAAGTAGAAAGTTCCGCAAAAACTAAGGATTGGTTTAGAGCCATGTCTGCAGAATGGGAGAAAGATCGGGCTACCACGACAAGCATGGGAAACAAAAGAAGCTCAAGGATTACAGACCCCGCGTCAGGACGACCGCAGAGTCACGCTGGAGGGACAACATTTGGACAATCTTTGAAGGACCGAGGACTAGGAATGGAACCAGTCCAGGAGGAAGACAGCCGATAGGATAGTCTGGCGCTCTCTCTTCCAAACCTCTTACACCTCACGGTAGACGGGGATACTGATCTATAACGTAGAGTATGTAGAGTATAAAACTGATTGCACATCTAGTTTCCCACAAACTAGACTCCCGCTTGCAATTTATCACAACCTCCTCCTTCTCCCATTAATTCTCCTCTACCTCTTGTTCCTCATTGGAAAACTGTACTCCCCAATCTTCTCAATCATAAACTATCGTATTCATCTCCAAATATTTATCTACCATCACTTATTTCTCTCATATATGTATACTTTCATTATTTCTTCTTAACGTCGTTCACCACGGCTTTTCCTATAATTTCGCCCAATACTACCCATTGGCTTTCAAATCTACCTCGTTACCTCTCTCTTACTCATTTCACTCTTATACTGTTAGATACCATATTGGTCAAGGGTGTTACTCAGTTTACATTCCATATATGTGCCGGTATAGACCAATCATTACTCTGTCTTCTTTAAGGACTAGGCGATCCCGGCCACCTCAACTTGTTCCGGGTATCAACTATTGCCTATCGCCTTCCCATCACATAGCCGCCTCCTCCTCACTCTTACTTCATCCTCACTCATCAAAACCTCTAACATCTTCATCTTTGTGGCTTCAATTGTTTCTGAGCGTCTCCAACGCTAATTCTGTTTTTCATATTATCTTGTGTTTCCTGCCCTCTTGAGACTTCACTACAACACTTTGCTTTGTTCTCTGCTTCTTTATACTCTTGTATATCTCCGTGTTTCTCTCAACCTCCTTACTTCTTATTTCATTAAACCGTTTGTCTTCTCAGGTGTCCTCCGATCTTTTATTGTTTCAGATATCATCCATTTGGCCTGAGTTTCCCTCTAGGTTCTTCTACTCTTTAACCTCTTGTCGCTATCCTCGACCTCTACTTATATTAAACCCTTGGTCGCATGTCGTCTATATTTTTCATCATCACTGGTATCCTGGGATGTGTGCTCTGACGACTGCCCCACTAATTCGTTGTGTCTCTGTATTCTATATCTTTCTTTCCCGCTTTTCCACTGGGAGTCTTGATTTTCTTATTTCTCTTGCTGCTCTACGTTCTTCCCTCCTGCCTTTCTAGCCTCCTTGCTCCTTGGATCGGGTACATCCCATGTCGTTAGATTTTTATATAGAAAATTAAATACTTGGTTTGGTCCCTTCTGAATAAGATTAGACTGAGTGACTTGACGCAACAGTGAAAAGATGATGGTAGTAAATAGCTTTTCCACTAGTGAGCTGGTAGAATGTGATAGGGCTGTCTCTGAGATTCGAGAAATTTTCTCTCTCTCTCCACCTATCTTAGTACGACAGAATTTAGAGTAGTCGGACAGGTACTAGACATTTATAGACATTATATTAATATATATTATACCGACACGCTGGAATAATTATTGAGTAGTTTAATTATCATAACAAACTTCTCTCACAACATATAAAATTACATCAAAGCATATACAAATAGTCATACAGTCAATACAAATGCTACAAAAATGAAAGACCCACAGTATGATCTTATCCTACAAGGTATGCCCACAGCCCTGTTAGAAGATAGTGATATCTCCAAGGAATCAAGGATACGTATGATTAGGTCTAATATTTCCCCCTTTTTAAGGTATGGACAGAATTTATATCTCTGTTCTATTTTAAGGGAAATATGATTAGCGATACTTGCATACAGAAAGTTAAGACAGCAAAATGGGTGCCAAATTACAACAGTAAAGAAAACACTCCGTCCTGCATTCACTCATTTTTTCGGATGCTCTAGGTTACTTTCAGGCACGAAAGGACTCTATTTGGTCATCACACCACTAGTCAAAACTCCGTCGAAATGTTACTGACGTTAATATGTTACTTGCCACACAGGATAAAAATGTACTTGAGTTGTTTCTCAGGAAGAATTTAAATATGGCGTGACACGCCTGTTACTTCATTTACCTTTTAAATAACTTGTAAAGATTCTGCACCAAGGCTTTTTAAGGAAAATGTTTTAGTTCTTCACAGATATCACTCTTCAGTAGTTAACGCTGGCAAAGTGTTGGGTTAACCCCAGTATTCACTGGATAAAGGAAAAACACATATTCAATAATTATACATACTAGGTACTCGTTATAACTTACATTTTTAAACTGCAAGCGTACAGCTTGACTTATCATTTAAACTTTCCCGTGAAATGAGTTATATAAAAATCAATCACCATGAATTAGGAATACCTACGTATTCCGTCAACACTCATGAGGCATCTAGCATTTATAAGTTAGTTTAGAAAAATTATTCTCGTCTGATTATCTAGCAGTAAAATTAAATTCCTTAATAGCCGACTGAGTTTAAGCTAGAAATTATAATTTCCGTTTTCCACTGTAACTCGTCACTATAAAATAATACAGACTATATAAATTAAGCACTCTGCACCAAATCTAACTAGTGAAATATGAAATATGCGATTATCACTTTAAACACTTCACAAAATATTAGATACTTAATATAATATATTTACCTCAACACAGAACTACAGGTAATCGCACACTTTAGAATTATACGCTGATATATTTATTAGAATTCTAAAAGCTCGGAAAATTTCCGAACAAACTAGAAGCTTCGCTATACAGCTTATTCTATTCACGAACAACCTGTCTACTGCGAATTAGGAGAATGAATGAAAATCTAGTTTCAAACTCCGGTTAATATCTTAAACCAGGACAAAGGGGTCCCAACTTATTTCGCAAAACGAAATAATCACCCCTTCTCATCTTAAACACCTTACATTTAACACTTCCCATTACTAGACGTTTGCCATAACTGACACTTCTCGTCTTCACGCCTCACGCTGACCAGGGCCAACAGTGAGTGCCTGGTCCGATGGGATTTCCAGACAAATGTCTCAAACTGCGCCGAGGAGATGTCGGTTATCGCGCCTCACCTGAGCGCTCAGCCGATGCAACTCGTTGTGGCAGGTGAAAATGCAGACAATATGTCGCCTATAGGTCTGGCGAAAGCGAATATTCACAGTTTCGTCCACTGTCACCTAATGCAATAGAATGCATTCTAACGCTCTCTCTCTCTCTCGTACAGAGACTGACACGTTATGTCATAAATGCGTTTACCAGTATAAGTTCGAAAACGGTAAAGTTGAGAATGGAAAAGAAAATATTTTTCGCAAACGAATGGATGCGAAAAATACAGGAAAAGGGTAAAGAGTGATAATAAAATAGAGGACACGGGTGAAAAAAAGAAGAGTATATAGAGAATTTAATGATCATAACTCTCTGTGACAGAACGTCCCCCCTTTAAGATATGGAAGCACTCCATGTCTACGTTATGGAATTAAATTTCCTATATCCGTAGCTTCAGGGTGTCTGTCTTCTTCCCTCTCATATCCCCCCTCCATCTCTCTCCAATTCCTACTCAAGTCTACTCCCAAAGTTTCCTTTCTCTGGAATGTCTCCCATGCGCGCTTGAAAGAGCGTCGCCACTTCTGACATTTTTGAAAGATTTCGTGTGTGTGCAGTGGAGTTTCCCTGCCACTATCGTCATCTTCGTCAGTTTTGGCGATCGTCAGGAGATGTTCGGAGGTTGGCACTGGTTTTTCCAAGTATCTTTTTAACAGATTTAAATGGAAAACCTTTTCCTTTCCTTGAATGAAGATCTGGTAGTTAGCCTTAGAAATCATTATTCAGGACGGTAAACGGCCCTTGCCATCCGATCCTCAGTTGGTTGTTTCCGGTAGGGAGTAACACCAAAACGTTCTCTCCTGCTTCCAGTTCTCTCGCTTTCGCGACTTTCCTGTATCGGTTAGCGTGTGATGAGTGTTAATGTTGGAGTAGGATCGGTTGATGTGGTATAATTCTGGTTACCACATTGATACAGGTATTATGGTCAACTCAAACCGACACAGTGTTGGGCATACAGGTCACCTTGTCCATAGAGTATTGAGGCCCCGACAAGGGACAGTGTTTATGTAGAATGAGAGTGCAAATATACGTTATGCGAATGGGTGGTACTGTTCTGCAAAGTTGACAAATAATAAGGCACTCATTCAATCATGTATGAAAGTCAATGATGTCTGGAACTACTGTTGATAATTTCACACATTTAATAGGACGCAAACTCTGACGACACATATATAGTCACTGAAACAATTTGGCAAAAAACATCACATGCTCGACAAAATGGTCTACGACATCAAATATGCATTCATGTAGAACGTGGATACAACAGAACATTCGTAGCTAGTCCCTCAGGGTTCTAGTTGTATAACTTTCAAGCCTAACTGACTGATCGCATCAGTTAATGTTTGTAAACGTTTATTATAAATGGCTCCCTAACAAAACCTCTTCTGTCGAGGAATTACAAGCCGTAAATCAGTAGGCTTTTATGACGAAAATCTCAAAACACAGTAGTGGGCTACCATAGTAGACAGATCTTTGTACCATCGTCAGATAATAAGGCATTCCTGTTCTCCGAACGATGATCCGCTTAGGCAAAGGCGGGATCCAAAATGGATTCTATCTTCGATGAGCTTCGCTCACTCCGAAGCTGCATAATGAAGCATAAGTAAAGGGCGCTGACAATTATATCAATAATGCTGTGTAGATTATATGCATAATAATGCAATGTATATCATACGAATAATGGTGCTGCTGGCAAAATGTCGTCTCAAAAAAATAGTGAATCATATACATGTGCAGACCATAACATGGCTGCAGATCTAGGCATTTCAAAAGGTACAGTAACTGTCTCTCTTTACCTTATCATCCTAGAAAAACACTAGAAAAATAGCACCCGCCTTCCTTTAGCGCAAAGAATATATTCTGGAGAGGAACATAGACATAATAGTCACACAGACGATGTCACCTTCCCCCAGAATTTCACAGCAAAGCACAAATCTTCGGACTTCTGTCCGCACAGCGATCAGGATCCGCCCATCATCACGGAAGTCTCTCTCGACAACCCCGATTCGACACATGCGCAGAAACGCGTGACCCCCAGAGTTCAACTCAAGATGGGCCGACGTAAATCTTAATATTCATATAAGACTCAAGAGAAGGTAACAGACATAATAAAATGTACCAACAACTAAATCAAGGGTTATGTACTTTTGCCTATCAACAAAAAGTGTTAACAGACAAATAAATATCTTTCTATATATATATATATCTCTCTATATTCATTGCCTGTAAAAGAATCTGTGCGTAACGGCGTGCTTTGTGCGTGCTCGTTTAAAGTTAGTCGTTGCTAGGTCCCATCCTAGTTTCAACCTATCCTTTAAATCCGATACGTATTTACTGGCTGAGACAACTGTCTCATCAGCCTTCTGGTCTGTCAACGACCAAAGTAAGGCTTCAAGCAAGCCCTTAATGGGTCAGCCGAATAAAAGCGTAACTGGCGGAAATCATGTAGAAGTATGAGGAGATTCTCTGTAGCCAAATAAAGCTGCCGGAATGCAACAATCCCAATCTTCAGGTTTCACTTGTGCCAGTTTAGTTAACATCATGTTAAGGTTTCCGTTAACACGTTCTACTGGCCCATTTCTGGAAAGAGTATAAGGCTTAGTGTAGATGTGCTCCTCCCTCAAGATCTTCACGATCTCATCCATCAACAGGTTTCGGTATGGAGATCCGTTATCCGTCAACACTTGCTGAGGGAATCCCAACCGAGTGAAAATCTGCACGAGGGCTTCTGCGACATGCTTGGCATCTGCGCATGTTAGCGGGATAGCTTCTGCCCATAAAGTGCATGTATCGACTAAGGTCAGGACGAACCTGTTCCTCTTTTAATCCTTTCTAAGGGTCCTAAAATGTCGATCACAACCCGTTCGAATGGTGTTCCCACTATTGGCATTTCACCCAAAGAGACTGGGGGGGCCCGGTTGCTTGGGTGGCACACGTTGGCACTGGGCACAGGATTTGACATACCTGATAATCTCAGTATTTACTCCTGGCCACCAATAATGAGTGGTTATCCGTTGGTTTGTGGCGTTCTGTCCCATATGTCCGCTGAAGGGAAGAGAGTGCCCCATTTCTAGGATTTGGCTTCTGTAATGCTTCGGTACTAGAAGCTGGTTGTAACCTTGGTCAGGCTTGCCCGTTCTGCCATAAAGTACGCCATCCTTAGAAAAAATGCCCCCGTGTTGTCTGGGTTCAGTAGTCATGGGCAGTTTCTTAAAGCAGGGTGCCAAAGTAGGGTCCTTTTGTTGCGCTTCTTTAAGTTCCATGGGTAACAAATTAGGCGCAGGCTCCCGTTCCTTCTTGGTTTGCCCTCCTGTAGTTACTGCTGCCACAATCGGCTCTTCCAGTTTCACAATAGACACGTATCTACCGCTAAGTATTACTGGGTAGATGGGGTCATCCATAACAGCCACTTTGATCACGCTTCTGACAAAATCAGAGTGGATCTCCACCAATGCGATGGGAAGCGCTGTAGGTGCATCACTCTTAGAGACTCCACAAAGTTCGACGGTCTCTCCTGTCTCTTGACCGGGTTTAACCAGGTGTCTGGCAGCAATGCAGTCATAAAAAAACCCCGTGTCAAATAAACAAGAAGTTTGAGAACCGTTCAAAATAACAGTACCTCGCGTTGAGGGTCTATCCCCAACAGGTTGGGAATCACTGTCAATAATTCCGCCTTGCGAGACTGTTAGCAAGCTTCCTATACGTTTTGGCTCGGTGTGCTCGCTCTGATCATTAGTCCCGTGCTCAGGGGTTATCCCTTTGCCACCTTGTCCTCTCTGGCTGCGCTGCCATGAAGGGCGGTTGGGTTGATCAGACTGTTTACTGTGGTTGGGGTACTTGTTTTTGTAGAACTTGGATTTTTCAGGAGGGGCTTTTAAGGTCCAGTTTCTCTGTGGTTATTCTGATTAGAAGCATGAGAAGATTGGTCTAGATTATTCTTTCGAAAATGCTCTTCTGTCGGTTTCCGTTTTGTGGCCGTTAGTTCAGCCAGCGCACTGTGATATCGCTCAGACTTTTCTAAGATGTCTTCAAGCTTTTCTGCACCCTGCTCAGCTAGAAATCTCTGGGTGTCAGCGGACAAAGTGTTCTTTATTTGTTCCGTTATAACAAATTCCTCAAGACCTTCATAGGCAGAGGCCATGTAGTTTTTTCAATCTTCTCATTTGGACAAGGAAAAGATTCAAGAGTGAAAGACATAGCGTTGAGTTGAAGAGATTGAGTGTTAGAAGGATCCGTTAAGGAAGAATGAGGAGAAGACTCTCCATTGCTGGAGGTAGAGGCAGCCCCACGACTTTGGAATTCTAGAGTTTTAAGCGCCAGCTCATGCAGTCATCGTTGCTCATTTTCTCTTTCCTCATGCTGTCTCTCCTTCCTCTCCTTCTCATGCTGTCTCTCCTTCTCTCTTTCCTCATGCTGTCTCTCCTTCTCTCGTTCGTTCGCCCTGCGAATTTCCATTTCTTCCTCAATCTTCTTCTACTGTAATTGACGGTCTTCCGCTTCTTTCCTCCTCGCTTCTTCTTTTTTCTCTTTAGCTTCAGCAGCTTTCTTCTCCGAGTCATATCTTTCCAGTTCGTCTATGACAAAAGCTTTCGCTTCCTCTCCGTCCAAACCTTCTTCTCTTACCTCGTCCCTGAGGAGTTGCCTAAGCTTCGCCCTTTCATCCATAGTAAATTAGTGGCTGAGACTAGTCAAGAAAGAAATAGGAAAAAGAATACACTGGTTCCTACCACTTACGAGAAAATGAGAAAATACCAAACAAAAGATGATACGCTTCAACCTGGGATACCTCCTCCAAAAATATAGTATCTAACTATCGCTGCTATTAATCGGCAATAAAGCACCTAATGAAGACGACTACGCCAAATAAATGGTAGTTAAGATTAATCTCATCTCATCTCATAATCGGAACCTCTTCTACCCCGTGAAACGAGGTGTAGAGGGGACCCAAGTGCACAAGGCCCATGGGCAGGACATGTAATCGAAGTGACTTGGCAAACAGGTGATTAGCCCATTGTGCCCGAACTTGCCCTCATGTGTACTCATATTCGCTATAAAACCATCGAACCATCGAGACGTTATTCCAGCCAAAATGGACAGAGCCTCACATACCCGAATTTTTCGAGGGATGTCCTTCCTCATCTGCACAAAGGCATTTATAGAGGAACACTCAGGACCCGTAGGTCTGAGGTTAAAGTTAGTTGCTTATCCTTTACAGGACGTGGCAATCAACCCCAGCTTTTATTGGCTGTTTGTGATTTTTCTAGGCAATATTTTCATTCAGTAGTTTGCCATTGCTTTCTGAACGGTACGGCGCTTATACCATTGTTAAAAATCCACACAAAGCGATCTGCTACCAAACCGCCTGCAGCAGGTTTCGAACCTGGTATATCTGGATTATGAAACTGCGTTCATATCCATTAGGCCACAGACGCTGAGGAAAGGAGCAAAATCTGAGACGGACACAGCAGTCTTTGTTACTGTGAGGTCTCCACTCTGAGTGGTGTACCACACACAGTCAGTAAAGACAAAGGTCGCCTGCGGCTCTAAGATTAATCACTAACAAAATTAAGTTACTACAGTGGAAACAAAATAATTATTACAAAATTTTAAGGAGAAAAAAATCTCTTAATTTTTAATCCACTATAAGTTCACCCCTGAAGACAGTTAGGGTAAGGGAGGCAATTACAGGACGTAATTGTCTGAACGCACTGCTTAGCTTAGCTCAAACACCTACTTCTTCAGAACCCTGTGAATGTTATACACTCACAAACTTTACCAGCGTTTAGTATTACAAAATCATTAGTTAACATATATTCCGACAAAATCAACCTGTAACTCAAATGTATATTATTCAAAATGGCTGTGGAAAAACAATTATTAGTTGTGTGGTCAGCACGCCCATAAACAGATCGTTATGTCTAGGGGATAAATTATTTTAAAAGATACACAATACCACGAGACAATCACACTCTTACTCTATTACGGAATAAAGAAAATACCAGACAAGGTAATATATTTATCGTACTCGTCTTCCTATTCTAAGTTCAAAAATCCTTCGGACGAGACCACATTTGTCGTCCTTGCTCAGGATTTTCAGATCAATTCCCGGAAACGAGCGACCATTTGTCGTCTCGTCTTCCTATTCAAAGTTCAAAATCCCGATAGACGAGACCCCATTTGTCGTAGATGTTTGATAGGAAATTAAGACTTGGGTTTGTCCCTTCTGAATAGATTAGAATGAGTGATAGCCACAGTGAGAGATGATGGTAGAAATAGATTTCCACGAGTGAGATTGTAGAATGGTATAGAAGCTGTCTCTGAGATCGAGAAATCTTCTCTCTCTCTCTCACCTATCTTCTACGACAGATTTAGAGTAGTCGGACAGTCTAACACCTATACATATATTAATATATATATTACTACTCACGTGCACACACACAATTGACGACAGTGAGACACACAAACGTGGGAAAACTATACAGTGATTATATAGATATTTGGAACGAAACTGACCGACACGCTGGAATAATTATTGAGTAGTTTAATTATCATAACAAACTTCTCTCACAACATATAAAATTACATCAAAGCATATATAAATAGTCATACAGTCAATACAAATGCTAAAAAATGATAGACCCACAGTATGATCTTATCCCTCAAGGTATGCCCACAGCCCTGTTAGAAGATAGTGATAGCCCCAAGGAATCACGGATACATATGATTAGGTCTAATATTTCCCCCTTTTTAAGGTATGGACAGACTTGATATCTCTGCCCTATTTTAAGGGAAATATGATTAGCGATACTTGCATACAGAAAGTTAAGACAGCAAAATGGGTGCCAAATTACAACAGTAAAGAAAACACTCCGTCCTGCATTCACTCTATTCAGTCAGCAGTGATCACGTGCATTTGTTCATACTCACAGCTTTGATAGCCACTCCTGGAAACACAATTTTTAGGACATTCACATACAGAATCGTCAAAGGCAGTCTTTGACCAAGAAATTCCCAGTTCCAAAAAGACTGGATGAATTCTCTGCTTCAGAAAACGATTCCTTGGGTGTTCTTTTTTTTCGGATGCTGTTTAGGTCACATTAAAATTGTCAAGGCACGAACATTAACAACGAGCACAGTGTCAATAGCTTAGGTTTCTAGAATTGAGGAATGTCAGATCGGTTACTACTTTCAGGAAAGGACTCTATTTGGTCACCACACCACTAGTCAAAACTCCGTTCGAATGTTACTAACGTTAATATGTTACTTGCCACACAGGATAAAAATGTACTTGAGTTGTTTCTCAGGAAGAATTTAAATATGGCGTGACACGCCTGTTACTTCATTTACCTTTTAAATAACTTGTAAAGATTCTGCACCAAGGCTTTTTAAGGAAAATGTTTTAGTTCTTCACAGATATCACTCTTCAGTAGTTAACGCTGGCAAAGTGTTGGGTTAACCCAAGTATTCACTGGATAAAGGAAAAACACATATTCAATAATTATACATACTAGGTACTCGTTATAACTTATATTTTTAAACTGCAAGCGTACAGCTTGACTTATCATTTAAACTTTCCCGTGAAATAAGTTATATAAAAATCAATCATCATGAATTAGGAATACCTACGTATTCCGTCTACACATGAGGCATCTAGCATTTATAAGTTAGTTTAGAAAAATTATTCTCGTCTGATTATCTAGCAGTAAAATTAAATTACTTAATAGCCGACTGAGTTTAAGCTAGAAATTATAATTTCCGTTTTCCACTGTAACTCGTCACTATAAAATAATACAGACCATATAAATTAAGCACTCTGCATCAAATCTAACTAGTGAAATATGAAATAAGCGATTATCACTTTAAACACTTCACAAAATATTAGATAATTAATATAATATATTTACCTCAACACAGAACTACAGGTAATCGCACACTTTAGAATTATACGCTGATATATTTATTAGAATTCTAAAAGCTCGGCAAATTTCCGAACAAACTAGGAGCTTCGCTATACAGCTTATTCTATTCACGAACAACCTGTCTACTGCGAATTAGGAGAATGAATGAAAATCTAGTTTCAAACTCCGGTTAATATCTTAAACCAGGACAAAGGGGTCCCAACTTATTTCGCAAAACGAAATAATCACCCCTTCTCATCTTAAACACCTTACATTTAACACTTCCCATTACTAGACGTTTGCCATAACTGACACTTCTCGTCTTCACGCCTCACGCTGACCAGGGCCAACAGTGAGTGCCTGGTCCGATGGGATTTCCAGACAAATGTCTCAAACTGCGCCGAGGAGATGTCGGTTATCGCGCCTCACCTGAGCGCTCAGCCGATGCAACTCGTTGTGGCAGGTGACAATGCAGACAATATGTCGCCTATAGGTCTGGCGAAAGCGAATATTCACAGTTTCGTCCATTGACACCTAATGCAATAGAATGCATTTTAACGCTCTCTCTCTCTCTCTCTCTCTCTCTCTCTCGTACAGAGACTGACACGTTATGTCATAAATGCGTTTACCAGTATGAGAAAGAAAACGGTAAAGTTGAGAATGGGGAAGAAAATATTTTTCGCAAACGAATGGATGCGAAAAATACAGGAAAAGGGTAAAGAGTGATAATAAAATAGAGGACACGGGTGAAGAAAAGAAGAGTGTATAGAGAATTTAATGATCATAACTCTCTGTGACACTTCCTTCGATCCGTATTTCTTCTAATCTCTTCCTCTATGCTTCAATTTCTCAGCCTATCTCGACTCTTGGATCGGTATTCCCCTCGATCCGTATTTCGTCTCTCTTCGTTTTTCAACTCTTCACATTTTCTATCTACATTTTCTCAAAGCGCCTCTATATCTTCCTTCTCTCTTCTATTACTATTTCCTGCATTATTCTTCTTACTAGATCTCACATTTACCTGTTCTACCTGTCTCAACTTTTCGAGGCGCCTTCTATAATCTGATGAATTGTCTGTAGACGACTCACATCTTTTCGTCTTTTGTGTACTCCCTTCCTCTATCTCTCTTCTATGGGATCTCCGTTTGCTATGTCTGTGACACTTGTCACTCTCCTCAGACGACGTACTGTCTGAGTCACTTGACATCGATACCTCTTCTGAAGTCCTTCTCTGTATGCTCCTATTTTCTACATAATTAATCGTTTTCCGACCCTTTCCTCGTGTCGGTCTATCGTCCTGTTGTATTTCCCTGTGTCTGCCTCTCCACTTCGGGCGTACCTGCATTTGTGCTGTATTTCTTATCTTCGCGAGTGGCATATTGTATTCTGACGAATCGTCGGATGACGTATAATATCTCTTCTTTCCCCGTCTAATGTCTCTCGCCCTGTCCTCCTGATCGTCTGTTTGTCCATTTTCTTCCATCTCCTCTTCTTCCTGCTGATTTTCTTGTTGCTTATTTCTACCTCTGTCTGCTTTCTCTGTCTATTTTTCTCTGTATCCTGTTTGTCTTCCCCATCTTTCTCTCTTCCTCTTTCCTGTTTGTTTTGTGAATCGTTAAAAATGCCAGATCTTTAGTTTGGGTTTTTAGGTTGTGTATGTATCTCCGCTCTAGTAACTATCTGATTTCCACTTGTGCCTGGTCTGTATGACTCTTCCGGAGATTTTTCTTTTGATGTAGTCTCATCTGTATCCTCTGGTACCACTACATAATGTGTCTTCCTCTTGTTCTGTTCCTGCGGTGGTATGTCTATAGGTTTCTGTGTTTGTAACCTTAGATGTTGTACATGCGCCTTGATGGTTTTATTTTGATCTTGTTTCCATATTTCATATGTTGTTTCTGAAAGGCGTCGTAACACCTGCCAATTCGGAATCCAGTTCTGGTCTAGTTTTCCACTCCTAACGTGTTTCCTATAGAACACTTTGTCTCCCGGCTTGAATTCCTGTGCAACTGCATTTTTATTCGCATTTCTTTGCCTTCTTTCAAAATCTTTCTTGATGTTCCTTTGTGCTAAGGTTTGTGCTCTGTGCTTTTCCCGGATTAGTATTTCCATGTCATTTAGCGCAAATACGTCATGATGTTTCGTGATAAAGTCTTGAAATATTATTTTGTTTTCTTTTTCTGTCCGTATGTGTATCTTAATCCCCTTCATCCTATCCTTCATGCTGTCCTGTTGTATATTTCGTCCCTGCATTCTATCTCTTTGTTGACTGCTTCTAGTCTCATATAAGTTCCTATTCATATGTCTGTCTCTGAAGCACGGTTGCCGACTCTTTCCTTGAACAATTTCTATCCTATGTACTCGATCGGATGTGTAGTACGGTCTGTGACAATTGTTTCTCCATCTTGTGTCTCTTTCCCTATATTCTATGCGATTGTTGTTTCTATGGCTGCATCTTCTTTCCCTCTACATGCGTTCCTGTTCTCTACACGCTAGACAATTACTGGTATTCATATAATCCCGTCTTAACTGTTGGCTACCCCTCCTAGTGAATGTTTTCCTATCTCGGATACCACTATGTCTATCTTTCCTTTCGTTGTATTTATCCTGTCCTTGTCTGCTGTCTTTGGTGTGTGACATGTGTTGTACTCTCCCCACAATGAATCCTCTTGGTATCGTGACATGCTTTGCTGCTGTGTTGAGTAGCATAACTGGAAATTGAGACTTGTTTCCTATCACTACTATGCCCTCCGTCATGTTTATGCACGGTTCATCAGCTATGTCTGCATCATGGAATTCCACTGTTCTGACCGTCTGTCTAATTTTATGATATGGTGACCTCTTAATTTTTCTTGTGACTATGTTCACCGTATTCGGACGTAAAGTAATCGGTTTCTGTAATCTTATCACAGATGCGATATGCATATCATCTTGCATGTCAATGTACTCATCCTGAATCCTTAGCTTCTGTATGTCAAAGTACAATCTTACGCTGTATTTCTTCATAAAATCTCTGCCTAATATGCAATTCCGTGACCTACCTTTCACTATAACAAAAGTTTGCATCAATGACTCCGTTCCAATGTTAAACCGTAGTGTTGACATTCCCATCACCTTTAACCTTTCTTCTGACAATGACGTGAGTTGCATGCGTGTTTTTTCCAATTTGGGTGGCTGACGTAGTTGTTTATATAACCCAAATCTTAATAAGCTAACACTAGCGCCTGAATCCAAGAGACTTCCGATTTTTCTGTCACCTATTGTTATCAAACACGAACTCGGATTTGTATGGTACGTTTCGTTCACTGTTGATATATCTCTATTCTTACCTGCGTGGTGGTCTCCATGTACACACGCTAGCTCTCTGTCCCCACTGATGACAGTTATAGCATTCCATATCCTGCACCCATCGGCGACCTGTTTGTTGTCTCCTTCCATGACCATTTACTCGACGAACATTATCTATTTCCATAGGTTCTTCTTCATCAAACCTTGCCTGTTCTACTCTCAACTCAAACCTTCTCCTTACGTTTTCTTCTTCAATGGCAGAAGCCATAGTGTCTTTTAACGTCCTATGATCTTTCCTTATTAAGTGGAGTTTGATGGCACCACTATATAATCCGTCTACGAAGATACCGATCAATTGGTCATCTATTCCTTGTCTGTCTATTGTTTCATCTGGAAATACATCTTCAATGATGTTAAACAGTCTGTCAGTATACATCTGTATCGTTTCTTCTTTGCTTTGTTTTATCTTTCTAAGTTTCTGCCATCCTAGGTGTACATCTTGTAATTCTCCATATCTCTTCACCAATTCCTGTTTGAAATCTTGCCATGATTCCTCTGGCACTGTGTCTAACCTTCTTCTAATGAAATCAGCTACTAAATGTGTGCTGGTAAGAAAAGCTACCACTCTCTTTTCATTGTCTGAGGCCTGAACTGATAACGAATATCTCTCTATTTGTAAGAGCCAGGTTTTACATTCAGTAGATTTACATGAAAACGCATCAACATTCCCCTTGACATTAGCAAGTTTACTGTTTTTGTCTAACCTACCCAATGTCTCAGATAGCAGACGTAATACTCCTACTATCGTTTCTATCTGTTGTTCAATTTTTAGCCCTGAAAATCAAAAAAAAAATTATGTTAGTGGGGCTTCTTGGGGCTCTGAAAATAATTTCTCTGGTTAATTATCTTGATGTTGTAACAAAACAATTGTTATTCACAGCAAATCTCTACACCAAAAAATATGAAGGAAATTATAATACACGAATAAGTTCAAAGTTGTATTCAAACAATAATTCTACCTAATTATAACTAACTAACTACACTGTATCTGGACGTAGGTTCCTGATGATGTTTCTTTTCTGGACTGCTGACTTGAGTGTGCACACTGTTTTTTTCTTTCTTTCTTCCCTGTTGTTTTCTGTGTTATGAGCGGCTGTTGTTGATACTTGTTACACTGTTCATAGAAGGATCACTCTGGTGTGATGATGTTTGAGCCATACCCGACTGTGGAATTAAGTTATAAAGAAAATGTATCTTCGTCACCGTTGACTTGAGTCCCTTCGTTGACCCTGTCATAAGTCTCGGCACGTAACTGTCTTGTTTTCCTCAATGTTGACTTGAATTCATGCTTCGTTGATCTCGACGTTGTTTTTTTTTTTCAATCGCCTACGTTTTGATAAGTACACTGTTTTGTAACACACGTAATCTTCCCACAAGTGGTCACTGGCACCATAAAGGTATATTGTGATAATAGTTTCATTGATTCTCAACCCAGGTTCTTTTGCTTGTGTGATTGTTGTTACGTTGACCCTTGTGTATGTTCTCGACTTAATGATGATCGTAATGTCCCTGTCTTATGTTCACTGGCTGTAATTGTAGGCGCCGTACCTTTGTGGCCTACCTTGTTCCTATGACCACTGAATGAGATCAAATTATCTGACAACTATAATACTTGGAAGGACTTGACGACTCAGAGCTGACAACCAAAGTTCTTTATTAGTTGACAAGGAACATATTCACAAATTGGCTACCTCTGAGCCTGATTATCAATAAATATACATATGACATTTCATTGATGACACTCCTGCATCACGTACTGCACTGGTCAGGAGCTAATGTTATTATCTCTTGATTAGCTCAGGATCTCTGCTGTCTACTTTGTTATTCTATCTACCCATCACTACTAAACATCACTACTGATTAATGGGCTGTTCTCCATCTATTAAATTTGCTTCGAAGTATTGTCTGGGTCACCATCAGTGCTGTTAATTTCTTCGTATCTATAAACTATTCTTTGTACTATCTGCCCTATATGTCCGACGCTGGACCACTGCTTTAACATTTGTTCTGGTCTATCTGCTCTCAGCTAATTACACGAGTGTTTACATACCAGAATAAAACTGCTGGCGATATCTGCTGGACACAGCTCGACATGAAAAACTATCTGTTGTGGAATTTTTTTATCTGTCTTCTTTTCTTCTCTGCACACTGCAGCAGTACCATAAGCAACATGGCACCTGAGCTGATCACTAATATCGTAGATGGTCGTTACAGTTAGCCTAACGCCAACCTGTTATCATCTTACGACCAGTCAAGAGTGATCTCAACTCTTTCCTTCCCTCACGGGTTTCTCGTGACACAATGTTGACCTAAAACTAAGTCCCACTACTCATAAATTATTCTTACATATTCCTATCCCAGTTCTCTCCCTTTCCTATCACACACCTATAGGTTTGCCCGGAGTGCAATAAAGTCTTTTATGATCAACATTAACAATAACAAAGTCATAGAAACAAATGAGAAGAAAATAAAAATCGTCCAATAACGTCAGTTGTTATTTTAGTTATTTATTTTCTTAAATATAAATGTTTGTTTTTCTACAAAGATACCTCCATTGAAAATATGTTTTTAAGTGGGAGAGGGGAGGTTTGACGATTTACTTATCTGTTTCTCCTGTATGTGATTAGTATTTGTCTTGTTTGTTCAGTATTTTTTTTTATTTTATCACTATTATGTGTTTCCAGTATGATTAGCGCGACACAAAAAGTCTATAAATAAACGATATTCGAGTGCTCACATTTTGTTCACATCTAAACTGTACGTGTTTTATATGTTCGAATAACATTTCTGATTGTGTTTTTTTTAGTACACGGTCAATGGACGTTTGTCTGAGAATATTTCTATAACATCTTATGTCTAATTTCTCTATTCGTCCATCTAAATCTGTTGTCAAATTCCGAGTTGTGCACCACACAGGTGAGTATAAGTAATCTAATGTCCGTGTAGGTAAATACTGTGTGGTCAAGTTGATGACAGATGAGTGAAAACATTCTTTGTCTCCTCAGAGACACCTCGGAAACCCCAAGAGGCCTGAAGGTCAAGGCTGGCTGAGAAAGACTACATGGAAGTCATTGACATTATTGTGACCTTCAGAAATAATGTTGAGATTAAGGATCCATAAAAACATCGGATTAGAAGGTCTCTCAGAAGCTCAAATAGAACTACTTACTTACTTAGTCGTTCCCCTTCTACCGTGAGGTGTAGAGGCTCAAATAGAAACCTGATATAAATTCGAGAAAGTGAAAGTACAAGAGATTCTCGAGTACCACAAGAGAATTTGTTGTTCCATTAATAAACACAAGTGTAGTGTAGAAACCCAGGCTGGTTATAGTTAGGTTATATGATGTATATTGAAGATAATACACTTAACTAGTGCTATTTGTATCCTTCTTAATCATATATTCATAATGTGTATATCGGTTAATTCAAATTTCAACTGCTTATGTTTTCTGTGTATCTGAATAAAAACACAAGTCAAAATTATTGTATTACTTAATTAGACATATTTCTGGAAGCGTGAAGGCAGACAGACTAGCCTCGAAAAATATTCAAATTCAGGAAGGGAAGCACAGTTAGAGATAATAGCAATAATACGAAATATCATCGAAGACAAATGGTAGACAACTAACAGAGGCAGATATAACATAGACATAATATTCCTTACCAAGAAGAGATCAAGTAATAGTATTCAAATTAAGAGTCTGCTACTGTAGAATCAAATACCAACTGTTCAACAAATTAACAATCACACAGACAGACATGCGGACGTGAGAGAGAAGACTGTACACAGAAGAACACATCATTTATGAATGTCGGCTCCACAAAAGGAGCAGACTGACAATGTGGCTTTCACCAACCCGTGTGAGGAGCAATGAGTGAAGCCTGATATAGACTGCCAACGTTATGACACAAATAAATTTCTTTATAAGAGAACAAAAGACGAATATGAAAAAACATTGAGAAATCTGGTTATCTAAACTGTGACATTCTAACTGCTCCAAATCTGTTTGCCAAAATTCTGTAACAGACATCCTGGCCTCAGAGTTGATGGCAATCAAACACGCACTACTAGCACACAAGATAATGATAACACTACATAACATACTCACGGACATGAGTCACTGTGATAAACGAACGCCAAAGCCTTATCGTTCTATCTTTTCCTACATCTTTCTTATTTTATATTCCCCCACATTTGTGCTCTTTCATTCCACGTTTTGTTATTTCATCGGTAATCGGTACTCTTTATGATGGATGAGCAACCTTAATCGACCACTTTAATCGCATCGATAGCCCTCACTCTTGTTATATACAAGCAACGATCGAACGTGGATTTACCTCGCTGGCTAATAAAGCAGGCACAAGTTAAACACGTGGAAGTTAGGTCTCTGTAACAGTCCGTTGTAACAGTCTAGTGTTGCGTAGTAGAAACAGATTAGTATAGCCCCATCAACTGGGCACCTAATGTAACAGTCCACCAGATGTAACGCTCTGTTTTGCCGACTGTTTATTACCAGATGTTAAAGTCTGTTTGCTCGTGTGAATTATGGTATTTGTACCGCGTTGAAGTGTCGCTGAGTGAGTGTGTCGTTTATCACCTGGACAGTGTAACATGGACGTGAATCTAGGTCACCAGCGTGAGGCACTGCCAGGATGTAGTGCAGTCATACACACAAACAGCATACATGTTTTCTCAGGTGTGTAGAACAATGGATAAGGTGTTGTAGTGAGTACTGGTGTGTGTATACAGCAGATCGAGAACACGAAGTCGTATAGGCTCTTATTTAGGAACACTAAATTAATATTAGACAAACATAAACTTATGTTTTCAGGCACTCGTAAGAAATACAGAAGTAGAACACTTAGACAACAGAAAAACAACAGACGTGAGTTGCCTACCCAGGGTTCGAACCCCGTACCTTCCGTACGACAACACCGCCTAGCTATACAAGCGAATGACGTAGAAGTCATAGATGTGGTTAATGCAGATGACTTTCTCTTCAACATTTATTACAGCAATAGTACGTTGACGGACAACACAGTCAGTAGAACAAGGAACATGGACATTTCATGTGTAGTAATGCATATAACCATCGAGCATAATCAACCCTGCATAGCTCGTATGTATGATGCTAGTAACGTTGGCTTGATAATATATATATACTATATATATTCTCATACTGTAGCTCAGAGCCCCTGACTAAACGCGTCAGGTAGTCTTGTGACAAATATAGTTGCTTAATATCGAAGTCTGTGAACTTGTTGATAAAGTCAAGACTTCATCTTGCTTCTCCCGCCAGACACTTCTTCTTCTGCTAAAAGATATAGGCCGTAATGGCGGGCCTCATAATGATTGATGAACAACTGTGTATTTTCATAGGCAGGCATTATCTTCCGCCATAATGCGGGTTTCATATAAATATACGTTCATTGTGCTTCTGTAAAGTAATTCGACGAATAGACTTAGTTAGCTATGTTAAGCACACATAATGGACTCTGGATCCCAAGAACTGCGAGCGCTACTCACAGGTTCATACTAAATGTTCTGCAATCTTGGCATAATAATAAAGTTTATTTTACCTTGGACAGAATCCGAGAAATACACAAATAACCACTGTTGTCATTCTAGACGAACAGAATAACTCTGGGAAGAATCATTAAGATCACAGTTACACTGAAGACTATCTTTCCCCCAGATAATGCAGAGAAGAAACAACGGACATCTTGTCCGGTCAGAAAACAGCTCGTCACTCCCAGACGGAAGTCTTCTCGGTTCGCGCTAAAAACTAGCGCATGCGTAGACAGAACAGATTTGAGAACAGTTAACCGGCCCTCTTAAGACAGATCAACCACAAAGAATAAACACATGGAAGATAACCCCAAATCAACCTGTCCCAGAGAGTTAACATATAGTTCTCTACCTTCGATCGTCAAAAGTATAAATTAGATTTACGTCTTATGAAACCGTCAAAACGACAGCAACAGACTCTCTATTGCTAACTGTCTGATTCTTAGTCTAGCCACGCCTCCTGTCTTTGTTTCAAACACTATTAATCAAACTATTTATAATTAACTGTCTTCTCTTTAAAACAAGGACGTTTTACTTGCTGTCAGATTACGCCATCACGAGAGCGCTTGATCCCTGAAACACGAGGGCGAGGCCACGGGATTTGTAGTTTCTAAAGAGAGAACAGTTCGTTAATTGCAGTATCAAGGGGCGTTAACCACTCACCGACTGCAGTTTCTTTGATCGCGGCCAGGAAACGTAAATGCTAACAGCGGAGACGCGACTTTGAAGGCGCCCAGCGCTGGCATAATGAAATCTTCGGGTGGCGAAGGCGCTAAAATGACCTTTCATTCGCGATTTGAGCTAGGAAAGTCCCAAGAAATGAGCAGAAGTGTAAAATATAACATGGAGCTATTAATTTCCAGTCATTTAATATATATATATACGGACCTCTTATAAATTCGCATATCAGTTAGCTATCAGGATTCTTGAATGGTCTAGCGCGCATTTGAGAGCTTTATTTTCATTTTTTGGATCTTTTAATATTACGTGGAGAAATTCAGTTTTCTGATTTGCAGGTAATAATATATTAGATTTTGAATGTTTTAAATGTTAAAGTGTTCCATTACATTTCACGAGGTTTTTGGTCTGTGTTAATTAAATAACGTAAAGCAAAGTTTTACCAGCTATAGACGTAAAATTAATCACGATCTATCTTCCTCAGTAATAAATGCTTTAAATAAAATTTTAAAGACGCTAGGCGGTGGATAAATGTAATACCGGAGTCATTTATAAGTCTTACTTGAAACGCGTGTATTAGGGTATGATTATAATATGATCTTATGTTTATTTTCCTAATAATCCAGGCTGATTACCATGCGATCCAGCGTTTCTTTGATCTGATGTTCTCACCAGCATATCTATAATTATTGTTATGACGCTTCATGTTGTGACCCCCTGCCCGGTCCACTCCTCTATTTATGACGAGAAACAAAAGCAAGAAACAAAAACAATAATAGATACAATATTTCAACTGGTACTGAACATTCCCTCTTGTAATTCCTGGGTCTAATAGTGGTGCTTGCAGTTTAACTATATTGTATTTGTTTTCTGGTCCATTTATTTGTCATGTCCTTGGATGGCATAGTGTCCATGTGGTGGTCCAGTATGCATGTCTCATAAAAAGAGGGCATACGGCCGAAGTGATGAGGGATTGCATTGTTCAGTGGTCTCAGTTTGGAAAGTCTGAGTCCCATGTAATAATGAGCTAGTGTGTGTCGTTCTGGGTCTTTGATGATGCTCCCTGTGTGTTTAATTCTGAGTGCCTTGATCTTTGTTTCTATGTCTTTAATGACAGTCCCTCGGTGTTTAATTGTCTTGTGTTTAATGCTGTAAATTGTGCGACCAAAAACAAATGCTCTGAACTGTTTGTTTAAATCTGTGATAGTCTGTTTTTGGGTCGAAAATTGTGGCAATGTAAAGTAGCTTAAGGAAAATGTATGTATTTACAATTAAACTTCATCAAAAAATCGTTATGGTTTTTTATTTGTGTATTTGCAGCATGCCTCGTATTGTGGATGTTAGATTTTTCCATGAGTCTCTGTGTGTGCGATTTGTGTGTGAGGGAAAGTTTATACCATAGATTTTGATTAGTTTGTTGGTGTTATTCCAAATGGAAAGTCTTCTTTGTTCTTCCATTTTGCTATGCCCATTATTGTTGATTTTTAAACATTTACTTTTGCTCCGCTACCTTTGCTAAAGTCTGTGAATGTGTTTCTAATAATTTCTTTAGACTTTTTGTTTAGTGGGAAAAAGATGATGTCGTTTGCATAGGCGACAACTTGTGTAAGAAACTATTTTGTTTTTCAGACAAAGGTAGACAAGTATTACCATTAATTTTTTTTTATTAATGTGTTTGCTACTTTTCTTTGTAGCACGCCCCTTTCAACCATCTACCATGTACATGGAGCTGTTGGTTATATCAGGACGTGTTTCATTTATTGGAATATGTTTTTCTTTGTATTTATTTTATTCTATATTATCTCTAGTAGGTATTTTTCCTTTTGTAGTTATAGTTCAAAATGGCTTTTTTTAATCCAACATATGATACTTTCTAAGCTGTTATGTTTTTAATTTTCACTTGACGGTTTATTTAGTTAATCTTTATGTATCTGGGGGGGAGCCTTTCACCAGTGTGGACTACTGGCTCGGATCCTTATTTATTTTTTATATGTTATCTTTAGTTTTTGTAATAAAGTGTTTTATTAACTTTTGCACTTCTGATGGAGTCTTTGTGCCAATGAGATGTTCTACACTCATTTCTACCTTGTGGTTACTATAGTACGTCTTAATGTTTTGCCTCTGTTGGTCATATTTTTTGCAGTCCACCAGAAAGTGTCTAATTGTGTTTGGTTCTTGACACTCTTCACATGTGGGTCCCTCAATCATGAAATATCCAGTTCCAAGCTTGAGCCTCAGCAATTTTTTCTTAATTGGTATTTTTAGTTCATCTTGTATTTGACATTTTTTTGCTCGGTTTTTTTAGGATTTTATATGAGTGTCTTGTTTTTTTTTTACTTTGGTCCCATGCTGTTATCCACTATTCTGGTCTTGAGTTTAGGACGCAAAGACAGCGAAGAAAGTAACTGTTTACCCCACCTCAACTTGATGAACCTAAAAAGAAGTCCCGGAGTCATTCAGTTGCACACCGTTTGAAAATTTCACGAGTTCTTATAACATAACTCTGAATAAGTCTCAAATCACTAATTTACTGTACGAAGAATTCGATTTTTATGTCTTGTTGTTGTTGTTGTGTTGTTTTTTTTTAAAGTTAATGTTAATTTTTATTTATTTTATTTTTAAATTCATTATTATTATTATTATTATTTTTAATTTTAAAAACGTACTTTAATTATGATGATTATTGCAAATGTAATATTCCTTTTATAATGATAAATGCCTTAATTATGCTTAAAGTAAATGTGAGGATGAAAGGATATAGTATACATGATGAGAGAGAGATGAAGGGCATAATGTCAGACGGGCCTGCGTTCTCAGTTCTTAACCCTTTGAAAATAAAGTTCGTTCGTTCGTTCGTTCGTTATTAATAACTTATATTCTTAATTGTATGATCAGGTACTGTTAATGTATGCTGTTATACTTCCTTGTAATGTTGCACTGCCCTTACATTAATACTTTCAGTATGCTGGAGAATGTTTGAGTAACAGTAATAAAAGATGAGCAAGAGGAATAAAAAATGCAATAGGGGACTGTGCCCGATTTTCAACCCCTGGCAAATTAATTGCTTTCATATATGTCTATCTAACTATCTACCTAGTCTGATTCTGGTCTTGAGTTTGGGACGCAAAGACAGCGATGAAAGTAACTGTTTACCCCACCTCATCTTGATGAACCTAAAAAAAAAAAGTTCCGGAGTCATTCACTTCAACACCGTTTGAATATTTCACGAGCTCTTATAACATACCTCTGAATGTCTCAAATCACTAATTTACTGTATGAAGGATTCGATTTGTATGTCTTGTTGTTGTTGTTGTTTTTTTTTTTTTTAATGTTTATTTTTATTTTTATTTATTTTATTTTTAAATTCATTATTATTATTTTATTAATTTTTTTTTTAAACATACTTTAATTATGATGATTATTGCAAATGTAATATTACTTTTATAATGATAAATGCCTTAATAATGCTTAAAGTAAATGTGAGGATGAAAGGATATAGTATACATGATGAGAGAGAGAGGAAGGGCAGAATGTCAGACGGGCCTGCATGCCCAATTCTTAACCCTTTGAAAATAAAGTTCGTTCGTTCGTTCGTTCTTTAGTTATTGCTTGAGCAATTAAGCTCTTAATTTCAAACTTCCCTAAGCCTACTTTAATTTTGTTATAGCTAGTTCTTCCCCCTTTGGCTTCTTTGTCTGCAAGCTCATTTCCTGCTATCCCCATATGTGATGGTATCCATGTTAGTGTTGCACAGCATCCTATAGTGTGTAGATATATATTAACATGTAGTATTTCCTCTATAATATCTGGCCTGCTACATTCACGTCTGTTTTTGATAGCTAATACTGATGAGAGGGAATCTGTGAGAATGGTTACTTTATTTGGTGGGTTTTCTGCAGCTATTTCTAAAGCTTTTAGGATTGCCACTAATTCTGCTGTAAAGATGGATGTATTACCTGTTACTTTGTATCTTTTATAAATTGTTAATTTTGGTATTGCTATTCCTCCTCCTAATTGTCCATCTTTTCACCCATCTGTATATATAGTTAGCCTATTATTTATATACCGTTCTATGTACTCTAGTGCTTTACTTTTTGCTGAGATTATGTCGTTAGATTCTCTTATGATCTTTGATAAGTGGGATTCAGTTTCTGGCACTTTTAATTCCCATGGTGGGATCTTTGCTTTATACTGAGCACTACTTTTTATCGTATTAAATAGGTTTGGGTGTTGATCCACTTCATCCATCGTTTTCCACCCTGACGGGTATCTATTATGGTTTAATGGAATGTGGCCTATGTACTGGTTACCCCTATCAAAGGTTTTGTGTGCTGGTTGAGCTGGATCTTTTGCCACTCTTGCCCAGTAGCTGAATTTCAGTTCGTTTCTCCTTAGATCCAGGGGTATAATGCCTAGCGCTACTTCTAATGCCTTTGCTGATGTTCCCTTCGAGGCACCTACTATTATTGACAGTGCCTGGTTTTGGACTGTGTATAGTTTTTTCTTATTGCTCGGGGCGGCTGATGCATAGACACCACTGGCATAGTCAAGTTTGCCCCTAATAAATGATTTATAGAATGTTAACTTTATCTTATTGCAGCCTCCCCAACAACTTCCTTTCATATATTTTAGCATGTTGATAAGTCCCCTACTGCTTTGCACTAATAAGTCTATGTGTTTGTTCCAGTTTAGTTGCTGGTCTAGTACCATACCTAGAAATCTAGTTGATTTTGCTGTGCATACTTATTGCTCATTAAAGCTTATGTCAATTATATTATTTTTAATTACACGCCTATGGATAGATCTCCAAAAAGCTTTTGAGATTGTCACGATCTGCCATCAACGATGGAAATATATACATGTCCAATAACTATCGACGAATACAAAGGAAGACAACATAGGCATGTGGATTGGATCAACGCTGAAAAAATTCACAACACTTTTCAGATAAAAGACAAAGCAAGAGATACGACATTGGAAATATACATGTCCAAACAGACTAGGACCGGTGTACTTGGGCATTACATTAGATAAGAGAATGACAGAGGCACCACATCGAGCAGAGAAAGCAAAAAAACTTTCCATACTGAGGAAAATAGCTGGATCAAGTTGGGGAGCTAACGAAACAACACTAAAGAAAGTGTTAACAGGTGCAATAAGACCTATATTAGAGTACGGATCAGCAGCATGGTCTACAGCAGCCAAATCACACCTACAAGCCTTAGATAAGGCACAAATCAAGCGCTTCGGTTGATCACGGGTGCCATGGAGACCACACCAATAAATGAAATGGAAAAAAATCACAGGCATTCCACCCTTATTATACAGACGAGAAACTAAGACCCTGATCCAAGCACAAAAGTACAAGAACATGCCCGCACATCTAATGAAAACTAGATTTGGAGATTTAGCCAGTGGGAGGTTGAAGAGAAGCGGTTTTGTGCATCGGTCCAAAAAACTAATTAGAACATACAAGGATGAACTACCAGACATCACTAAGGAAATAACTCCCACACTCCTCCCAACCCCATGTGAACAACATCAAAATTTCAGCATTAAGATCTCCATAACTACCACCTGCCCCATGGGAGAGCTAAATACTCTCCAAAGGAAAATAGCAGCATGTGACATGATTGAAGAACTATACCCCAGAGAAGCATGGATCTAAGTATATACTGATGGATCTGCAACCAGAGCAGTGAAGAACGGAGGCGCAGGAGTTTATGTGGTCTATCCAGACAAAGAAAACGAATCCACCTGTTCATCTACTGGAATATTATGTTCAAACTACGCTGCTGAAGTACAGGCCTTAAGCATTGCTGCAGGAATAATAAATAACACAATAAGCCAATGTCAGCAGGTTGTATTCCTTACCGATGCAATGTCAGTTCTGAAAGCCCTCAACAGTGATAAACTGCCAGAATTAAACAAAGTCCTATGCAAAGTAAATATCAAAAGAAGGGTAGTGCTACAGTGGATACCATCACACTGTGGCATACCAGGAAATGAGAGAGCAGATACGTTAGCAAAAGAGGGAGCAACACAGGAACAAAAAGAACAAACAATCACATTCCAAGAAAAGAAGACCCTTATCAAGGCCATCAGGAAATTTGACCACCAAAGAGACAACTATCACTATCTTGATCGAGCAAAACAGGTGATCCTGTTCCGTATTAGAACAGGACATAACAGACTGAACAGTCACTTATACCGACTGAGATTGGTCCCATCACCCTTATGTACGTGTGGACAGGCAGCACAGACAGCCGAACACATCCTGCAAGACTGCCACATGCTTAGTCAATTGCGAACTGAACATTGGCCCACAGAGACGCACATCCACACAAAGCTGTTTGGGAGTCTTGAAGAACTTTCAACCACAGCAACATACATCCAGAGAACCGGACTTCTTGTGTAGACATTTCTAAACAACAGCGAACGAGAAGAAGAAGACTTTTACATTCTAGGGCCTTTTCATTTAGCTGCCTGTGTGTGAACATAAGGCCCTGAGTACTTCGGTTTGCTCGGATGCCACACTGGACCTCATCCATTTGTGGTTCAGCAAAGCGACTGGGTCTCTGATCAGTATTCTAGAGTAAATAAAATCCAATCGAATAAAATTTACTAATGAATTAATACCTCTTTCAGCACTACATTTTTGTGTTTGTGGTAAATATACGGAAATCTTTCAAAATCTTGCGTTGTCAGCTAACAACATACCTACACACAGACATACACAAACATTTAAAATAAACCTTTCAATACTCCGTCACCGAATCACGTCTGTTGTTTTTCTGTTGTCTAGTTTTCTACTTCTTTATTTCTTACGAGTGCCTGAAAACATACCTTTATGTTTGTCTAATATTTATTTACTGTTTACAGGCCTCGGGTTTCCCTTCCTTATGTGTTATCATTGTTTTAGGGTGTTTCGACTTGGCCGACTGTTGAGTCTTTTTGCGCACCACATAGATCGATTTCTTTTGAGATACGGTGCACAGACAAGACATGACTGAGTTTGAATTGTATACGTATCCGCGCACATGACGTGAGCATGTTTGAATTAGTAACTGGGCAGTGAAGTACTCTGGTCATCAACTGTTGCCTGTCCGGAAAAAAAACTTCTACTGGGTTCATCTGGACATCAATTCTCATCAAGTGGGGTCTTAACCTCTCAGGCTGTGACTCTGTCATCTGTGGTAGCTTAATTTAGACAGTAAACACAGTCTGAAAATAGAGTACATGGAAAAGTTAAAACGTTATCAAACAGTATTTGCACTTTCGCGTTGACCATGCTTGGATTGGCAAGCATATGAAGATACGAGGGGGCGTGCTTCAGAACCCTTTCCAGCTCCAGTGAGACACAACTGGTTTGCTCATAACCCTTTCCAGCTCTTTGAGTTTTTTCGCCAGTTCCAGCAGTGCTATGTGTTGGCCGGTCAAACTGGGATCATACTGTGTAGTGGTGGGTACAGTACTGGACATGGCGTTATTGACAGATTGGTGGGAAGCTGAAGAAAACATTACTGACTGTAATGTAGCTGGAGGGGGCGTGACTGGCGAGTGTGGCAGTTTGACAATCGTAGTAACAGGAGGTGATTCGTTAGGTGCAGGAATGTACGGGCTTTTGACAGTGGTGCGAAGTTCCAAGGGTGGGGCGCTGTCTGGGGGTGAGGCGCTGTCTAAGGATGTGGCGCTGTCTAAGGATGGGGCGCTGTCTAAAGATTCCACACCGCTATCTGAGTCTTGTGACTCCATATCAGACTCTTTCTGATACAACCGTGACATCGTGTCTCCATCATGTTCGTTTGAGTCCTGTAATGCTGTATCAGGGTACAAATGCTGTGGTTGCACCTTTCTCTCATCCTGATAAAGATTGCTCGTGGACAGTGGGGTCATCTCGACTGATGAATGGTCGTCTTGAGAATGGGTTTGAGTGTGGCTGGATGATGTGCGGGTGCTGAGTGTGTCACATGCCTGACTTGACCTAGCAATATCTGTCTGTGTTGCGACAGAAACCATCTGTGTTTTATGCACCGGTACAGGTAGTTCTCTAGGTTGAACGTTGACAATGGGGTACGAGTGTGGCTGTAGTCGATGTTCTGTTGTTAGAAAACATCCTCGTCCGTTCTCCAAGGCTGCATTAGTAAACTGCCAAATCTGTTTTGTTTTTATTTCAGCGATGAAATTTCTAGCTGTCATTCTTTGTGCTCTCTTGTTTAAAGTGTCCCAATGTTTGGTAGTTGTACGTCTGGTTTTGTTGTCATGATACCTGATCGGTGGCAGTGTACGTGCTCTGCTCTCTGTTTCGTGGAGGAAAAAATGTGGAGGTTTTCTCGTTGGCTTAGAACTAGGATTTGAACTGACGACAGTGTAGGTTCGGTACCTTCGTTTCTGCCAACCTCTACTTTGGTTCTCGTGTGTTATTTTGTTGATCATATGTCTTTTTTTTTGAAACATGTGATTATTGTCAGGGAACATGTATGGTTGATGTCTCTTATCAGGTGAAGGAGTTTCGTTGTGTTCATTGACGTCTCTAAACGTACAGTAGAGTCCCATTTTCGAATCGTATATAAAAACCACCTCAGTCTGTGGACACGCAATCGATTCTCGTATATCTTGGTATCGTGGTATAAATACATCGTCGTTTCTTTTGACAAACCTTGATGGGTGATGCGGGGTGTATTTGTCGTACATATATGGACGTTGTAGGTGCATTGTTGTGAGGTCCTATAGTGGTTTCCTTACGCATACCTTGAAGGACTGGTCACTGGCAACATTTAGAGTGTAAAACGTATGTACAGAAAATGTTCAGCCATTATATCCAGTTTGGCCATCTTTCTTTAGGGCCGAAAAAATAACACAAGGTTTTCAAAGGTTCTGATATCTACTTTTCCTTTCCTCTTTTCCATGCTGATCTATCCAAAAGGATTGTGCTTCTCTTACTGCTTGGGGTTTTTACTTTTACTTCATTTATATCTTTGCATATTTTCCTGGCTGCAGGTTAAACTGTCGCTGTCCATCATTTTATAAAGAACTCTTGGTTTACAACGATGGATAAACTCGTTGGAAACCGAATAAATGCATGATAATAATACTCACAATGTTCCTCAGTAACCTGAACACATTATCATATCACTGCATATCCATTATAGAATTCACACTGTCCTAGATTTTACTTTGATACCTCAAATGGAAAAAATTGAGCTGGCAAATTTACATCTTGCCACATCGCTCTTCTGGTAAAAACTAGCTAAATTGTCTTTGCCCGGGGAAAAACGTGCTCATAGCGTGTTTCAGCTTTGAACTCAATTATTGGACTAAAAAAACCACGTGACTTCCATCAAGCATTTGACTAGCATTTCCCTTATTAATATTTTATGATCTGTTTCTAAGGCAAATAGTAGTTTAAAGCTATCCTGTATTTTGGGCTTCGGTTATAAATTTATAGTCTGTTTCAGACTATCTACCAGTTAGTACGGCCACATATGGGCTATTTTCTAAATCATGTAAGTCGAGAATCAACTTATCCAGGTTGGAACAACACAGTATTTTAGAAGCAATGAATGTAGTCGCTGGCCGGTCAAACATCTCTTGGTGTTTGGAGGACCCACCAGTAAATTACGAAAGTTACTAAAACAAGTTGTAGTACATCCAAAAACAAAAACTTCATTACGAATATGTTTTTCTTTAACCACTGTTTCTCTTCCTTTGTCTTATTTATGACTGTGCGTATTTATAACAGCGCTGGTCGGAGACCCACTTTCTGGGTTGTTTTGTAATACAGTTTGTTCAGACCCGAGTTGCACATTCCCAGTTGCGATGGTTTGGCCACGTCTGCAGAATTAAAGAAGAACGTCTACCACGATAAATATGGATCCAGATCTACAGGAGGACCCAGAGTTCGCAGGGAGGACAGCTTTGAGTTGTGGGGGGTTATTGATAAGGGTGGATTTAGGCTGACTTCAATTACCACCCCTATCGACACCAGTAAAATTATAGTTGTAGATGTAGGGTGTCCTATCTGGTTTTGTGTTGTTGTTGTTGCTGTGTACAGTAGTGATGTAGTTCACAGAGTTACAGCACGTAGGGTACGACATGTGAAGTCATAAATGGGTAAACCGCTCTGGACGATTTTTCATCATTTATTTTGACGTCACAGGTACAAGAACGTACATACAGTTCACAATAGAGCAAGGTCATGACATTCACAAACATCAGCTTACATAGTTTATCAATGCATTTGGCATATTCTAAAGATGATGATATGGCGCCAAGGTATTATATGGTTGGCTCCAAATACAAAAGTACATCAACAAAAAATCCTCTTACTGTTCAGATGTGCTAAACGAGTCAAATCATACGTTGCACGAGGATGGCATTCCAGGAGTGCAGGTCAAACTGACCTTTACAGGCATTCCTAAGTCTAACCTTGACGTAGGCATAATCGCTGACACACAGCGACGTTCATAGAACAAAGAACTGTCCTTCGGGCTGAGTATGACCCGTTTACATATAGATCTCAGGTATGAAGATACCTGGGGCGTGACATCTATTAGAAGAACCTTCCTTTCTGTAATGCATACGTGAGCAGAGATCGATCATTGTCAAACATAAGTAAAGTTACAGATTGGATGTAAATGAGGCATTACCTTCGTTCGAAAATCCACACCACAGAAAACATACGCCTCCAGGCATTTTAGAATACTCAAGGGAAGGACCTTGTAAGCTAACTATCTCACAATAAGGCTCCTAATCCCTAACAAAATCACAGAGACTTTTTTTTTTTTTTTAAACCTTTATTGGGTCTATGATTTTGAACATCAATGTTATTTACAAAGATTTGTACAAATAAAATGTATGGTGCAAAACTACTCCTCCCCCTCCCCCCCTCCCCCCAGTAAATAATAACAACAAGCAATCCAAATTGTATAACAAATCAAAAACAAAAGGACATAGAAATTATTTCACCAAAAAGATCCCAACAATATCCCAAAACAAACAAAGGCAAAATTATAGGATGATAAAACAGAATGTAAAAGAGGCTACAAAAGCTCTATGCACATCGACACCCTACCATGAGATGATTAGTGAAGGCATAAATGATAAATGATATTTACATTGCTTGATATTTACAGAAGTATTCATAAATAAAGCTACTTGCTTTACATTGTATAGTCAAACAACAAAGTATTTAAAGAAATTCCACAACAAGAAATATTTTTAAAGTTGTTCTGTTATGCTTTGTGTTATTTGTTCGTATATCTGTAAAAATATTCTACTGTCGTAATGTATGCCGTCATGTACTGCCCTATTTCTACATATCCACACTAAGTATCTAAATTCTGCTAATAAAGTTAAAAGTTTAAGCTCTGTCTGTCTCGGTAACGTAGGTAAAATATTCAACATGACCACTTGGTACATGTTGAGTGAATGCGGTGTTTTGGAAGTTATTAGTGTTCTTAGTTTGTTTATTGTATGGACCACTGTTCTACATGTGTAAAACAGGTGGTCTTCTGTTTCTATTGCATTGTTACTACACAGTTTACACCTTGGTGGCGCCTTGCCTGCTTTCATTGCTGAATGCTTGCTCATGATAGGTGTTAAACCGTACAGTAACCTGAATGTAACTTGTTTGGCTTGTGGCTTGGCGTCTATTGCATGAATGTTTGTGAAGCTTTGTGTGTAGTCTGTTATGAAAAGGTTGTACCCTCGTTTTATCCGTGTGCCTAAAAAAGATTCTTGTGCCCCTACCAGGAGTTTGTATATAAGTTTAGTGTCTTGTTTAACTAATTGTTCGTTCCCTTTTAAATTTTGTAAACATATTCTGTAGAAGAGTGGTGGGGTACCAAAAAGATGGGGTTGTTTATTGTCTGGTTTACATAGTTTGAGTATTCTAAGTCCAATATAATAGTGTGCTAAGGGGTAGAAACTTGGGTTCTTAATTACCTCTCCTATATATTTAATCCTTAGGGCTTTAATTTTAGTGGTGATATCTTGCAGAGCTATTCCCCCCCCCCCTTGTGCTTAGGTTGTATTAGGGTTACGTGTTTAATACTTTTGAAAGTGCCCCTAAAAATGAAATTCCTAATCAGTACATAAAATTTAGTTACAATTGATTTTGGTATGATTTGAATATTAGCTGTATATATAATTTTAGGCATAATGAAACAGTTCACTATGATACTTCTCCCAAAAATGGTAGCTGTCTTGTATTTATATTTCTCTAACATGTTTTGAATTGTATCTACTAACTTTACCCATGTCTCTGTATTGGGGTCATGGGGGTTACAAGAATAGTTTATTCCATAAATTTTGATTCTGTTAACTTGCGTTAACTGAAAAGGGAAATCTGTTTTATTTGCCCATTTACCTAATCCAATTAAACTAGATTTTTGAATATTTAGTTTGGATTCGTTAGCGTATCCAAACTCTGTAAAGGTTTCTAATATCTTTCTTATGGAATCCACAGTTGCTGGAAGGAATAAAGTATCATCAGCATACGCTAATGATTTTCTTTCCCCTTTCCAGGGTATAAAAGTCCCCGTGATGTTTACATCTTGTCTTATTTTTTCCAGCACTGGTTCCAATGTTAATACATATAACAGGGGAGACAAAGGGCAACCCTGTCTCACTGATCATGTCAGCTTAATTGGGTCAGTTAAACTATGATTAATCAAAATTTTACTATGGGGTTTTTTATATAATATTTCTATCCATGTTCTAAAGTATCCACCTATGTTGTTTGCTTGTAAAGTTTTATATAGGAAGGAATGTGATACTCTGTCAAAGGCTTTTTCCTGATCTAATGATAGTATTGCACTTTGACACTGTCTATCGTGCGTGTATGTAATCAAATCTCTTATAAAGTGTGTATGTCTACTAATGTTCCTACCATGTACACTGCATTGTTGGTCAGCGTGTATCAAGTTCTGCATGAATAATTTAAGTTTCAGAGTGAGGGCTTTGGCCAAGATTTTATAATCAGTGTTTAAAAGGGAAATAGGCCTGTAATTTTTGATTGACTTTCTGTCAGCATTATCTTTAGGTATTAAGGTGATAAAAGATTCATTTAAACTATTCGGAAGCTCTCCTTTCTGGAAGGCTTCTTCAAACACTTTAATTAAAAGGGGGCGAAAAATTGGGAAAAAGAAAAGGTAAAATTCTGCCGTTAACCCATCTGGGCCGGGCGATTTATTTTTCTGGAAAGTACTGATCGCTTCCCTTAAGTTTTCTAAAGTTAAAGTTTCGTCTAATTTCTTGCTCTCATCATCACTTAAACGTTTTGTTTAGTGTAGAAATTTCTCCTGTATGTTTACGTTAGTTGGTTCTTTAGCGTATAATTTTGTGTAATATTCAAAAAAAGCGTGTCTAATATTAATGTCTTCTGTCTGTTGTTTCCCATTTATGTCAAATATTTCCTGAATCTGCCTACTGTGTTGTACATTTTGTTCAATCGCTAAATACTGTCTATTGGGTGTTTCTTGTGTAATAGTATTTAATTTTGACCTAAGGAGAGCTCCTTGGTATGTGTTGTTTGTACAAGTCTAACTGCCCTTCCAAAGTATGAATGTGTGGGTTAGATTTGTCTATCTGCTTAGTTAAACTTATTGCGTCTTCCAATATATTTTGTTCCCTCTTAAAAGCCCTGTGTATTGTTGTTGCTAAAGTCTGTGTTCTGTCCCTTATTGTGTTTTTTAGCAGGTCCCAATATTCTGCAATGTTGTTATTGGGGATATCCTGTGTGTAACCCTGAATGAGTTGTGTCATTGTATCTGTGAAGAAGGTATTCGTTAGCAAGTTATTGTTGAATTTCCAATGCGGGGATCTCTTTAATTTTGTAAATGTGTGTCCCGTACTTAAAACTGTGTATACTGCTTGGTGATCTGTAAATTTAAGCGTGATTTTTATATTGTAAGTTTTGTGTATATTGTAATTATTGGATGCGTAGAACCTGTCCAGTCTTGAGGCCTGTCTAAAATATGGGTTTGTCTTGTCGTGAAATGTGAAAGCTTGTGTGTTCGGTTGTAGTTTTCTGTAAACGTCTACTAGGTCATGTTTGTCAAGAATGTGTTGTAAGTGTCGTATTGATAGGGATATTTGAATTTTCTTTATCTGAGATACGGGGCCCCGGGAATTACTGTCTAAACTAGCCAAAACACAGTTAAAATCTCCACCTAACACTATTTTAGTTCCTTTATAGTACCTATCTATAGTGTCGTGTAGTCCGTCGTAAAATTTAGGTTGGTCAGTGTATACTGTGGGTGCGTATATATTAATGAGCGTGTGCGTGTCCTGTTTGTTGTGTTTGTTTTGTATTTGTATAATGACAATTCTGCCACCATTGTCAGTTCTATAATGTACTGTGTCCCAATCTTCGTTCGTTTGTAAGATGGCGACACTACTATGCCTGGGGCCTAGGGCGAACCAGCCATGCTTAAGTCCTAATCTAGTTACAATCCGACTGTCAGAAAAGTCGGACGTAACCCCTGTCTGTTGCAAGAACAAAAAAATCAGGTTTATCTTTTTTTAATCAGTTTGATAATGTGCTGTAGTTTATTCCTCAAACCGTTGATATTGAGGGATATTAGAACTAGGCTGCTTGACAAAGTGGTATCTGAGGGTTGGCCACTTGTTGCAAACTGTCTACCTGGCAAAGTGGCAGAGTGGCCACTTGCCATATCTAAACTAAAAGGCAATGTAGTGGTCTGGGGCTGGCTACATGCCATAGATGAATTACTCGGTAGCAAAGTACTATCTAAAGATTTATCACATGTTGTAATGGGTGTACCTGTTCCACGTAGTTTACTCGACAGAGCGGTGCATAAGGGCTGACCGTTATCTGTCATTACTAAACCACTCAACACATTCATATTTGCACTTCTTGACAAAGCGGTGCATAAGGGCTGACCGTTGTCTGTAAAATGACTACTCGACACATTAGTGACTGGTCGCTGGCTAAAGGTCGTTGTGCCCTTCTGATTAGGGCCCAACGCAGGCGACGCTGCGTTGTCAGTCCCTCTCGCCCTGACAGGGAGGAGGGTTGGTTGCCTAATTAAAACTGTGCGCATTTTAAAAGTGTAAATGTGTGTGCCGTGTTATGTAAAAACTAAACAGCAAAAAACTATTTACAATCAACACAACTCTTAAAATACACTGTAAAAAAGCACCTAAACTATAGTTATTTATATCATTTACTTTTAAATTTACATTGCTTTTTTCGAATTTCTTTCTTTCTTTCTTTCTTGCCGACTGGAAAGAGTGTCATCTCCCACACATTGGTATTATTTTGTCCACCACGTCAGTACACTCACAGGGGGGTGACCACGGGATGTATCTTGACCTCACATGCACCATTCGTCAACTGCCATCTGGAGCACACACATCTTACTCGCTTGACGCCGGACATCTTATGCTGGGTCCCAGCGCAGGGAGAAAAGACTCGTGGGTGTAAGCTCATGCGCTTACAGGTTCAAACTCCTGCCTGTCTATGTATATACTTGCTTGGGACATCATCGAGTCTATGTCCTCTGTCATACTCGCCCCGTTGGGGTGGGGTTCCTCTGGCGCCGCCTCTTCTTCCATCTGAAAAGTCCCTGTCATATCGGGGTACTCTTTATCTTCGGACTCAGTTTGATTCGGTTCATTAATTGTTGGTGTTGACACGCTCTTGGGGGAAGGTTCTGATGTCGACGCCCTGGGCGATAGGGGCAGGGCTTTCTTGCTGGGAGAGTGTTTCACCGGCGACCTGCTGTTGTTTAACTTTACCTCCTTCGATTTTACGGCCCTTGTTGCCTGCAATAGCATCCTCTTCCTGTTCTTCTCATTCCTTCTAGAAAGCACATCTGTAAATTCTACTTCTGTGTTCTTCTCATTTTCGGACTCTGATTCAGTATTTTCTGGGGCGGGGGAGTCAGTTGCCCTACTCTGCTCCGCTGGAGTTTTGTCTGCCACTGCCTCTTCTTGTCTTGCTTGCTTGGCTTGAGTGGGGGCCGCCCGCTTTATTGGGCACTGGCTGACCCAGTGCGTATCAAGCCCACATATCGCACATTGAATTCTGCGCCCGGGCAGGGCCACCCATACTCGCTGTATTTTATCATCTGACATCTTCAGATGCGCGAAGTGCGGCACTTGATGCTTGGACGGCCTATAGGAAAAGTTCCACATATCGTATGCCGTCTTAATTCTGCTGACTTCAGCATTCTTATCGCCAGTCACTTCCGCAGCGATCCTCCTCACCGTCTCTGCTTTCATCGTTGGCGGTATCCAGTGCAGGATACCCTTGGACGTTTTCTTGTCCAGGTGCTCAATGTGCACAGTCATTTGTGGATTGGTCCACTCTAGATTCTTGCCATGTAGGCCTTGATAATGCTTGATCTGCGCTACCGCAGTCAGAGTGGCGTACCACCTAAAGGGTCCCGAAAACCTGTATAATGTGGCAATGCCACTCAGACCTACCCCTGCAGGCCCTGCCAGGATACTCGCCAATAACGAATAAGACGCTCTATTGGCCTGTGGGCCGGTTACAGTAATTACTAGTGTCCCTGGTTTATGAAGGACTCCTCCTTCCAGATCCTCCTCTGCATTAATTTTAATTATTGGCACAATAGGTGCTGACATTTTTTTATTTTTACTTCTTCGTTATACAACCAAATTAGTACAAACAAAGGCACAAGTTAGCCTAGCTAACAGCTAAGCTAACACACAAAACAGTCCGGGAAAAAAACACAAGTCCAAAATGAACACAGAGACGCCAGAACGCGACCTTCCTGCTTCACAGCTTTACATCGTCTCCCAAGATAAAGAAACTTCCCAGACGCCCCGCGTCCGGACATGCGCAGAACCGATACACTTGAATAGTCAATCAAACAAGACGATCTAGGAACATTCGAGATACAGATTTAACTAGATCGAGCTTTATTTGGACTTGAACAGAGACCTCAACACAGGTTTCAGACATTCCAACAACAGTTGACCGATACTACCAAATAAGGAGAATGGTCACACTTCGTTAATAAAAATATGGACCGACCGTGTCTCGTCACAAGAGGAGGTAACATCATATTAAATGATAATCTCAATTATCCAGAGTTATGTAGCTTTGACCCAAAAAAATTAAAGTATACATTTCAGTCAATCTAATAATACAATGTCTTTAGCAAAAATGATCATACAATGACTTTAGGAAAAAATGATCATATAATGACTTTAGAAAAAAATGATCTGTGCGTAACATTACCGCACCGTCCCGGGAAAAAAAATGAAACATTTTTTTTTAATCCTGGAGCCGGGAAAAACCCTAGGCCCCTAACGCACGTATGATGCGCGGATATATTGCCTAAAAATGATGCTTGCTCGACGCATGGAGCGAAACTGAGATTATATCTCAGATCCTTAGAGAAACAAAAATTTACCTAAGTATACGCGTATACATTCCAGGAAGGTGCCACCAACACACGCCACAGTGATGGCAATATCATATTGAAAGTCAAGTTATACTCATACCAATCTATGAAATTAAATATATTATCATAGTATTATACAATGAAGTGTTGTGCAAACAGCGGTGTAATATACCAATATACCGCAATATAATATAACACATATTTAAACAAAGAGTACATTATATAATGCATTATTAATCATTACTAATACATGTGCTGTTTCTCGTAGACATAAATACAATCGATACAAGAAGATGTGGACATCATCCGCTCCCAATCCAGGACAGGACTAAATAACTTCAAAGTTCCACAATGTACAAAATCTCGCAGACTTCAATGATGTGCTGCGAAAATATCAATAACACAAATCTTTAAGACAAATGTTAAATCTCTTAATACAATCTTTAAAATATAATAACTAAATGTGGCCATGTGATCTTTTGGCCCGTATATTGTCGACGGGGATGGGTATTGCAAGATTCGGACCTCTGCCCTTCCAGTAGATAGTGTGTTGTAACCGTGAGTACTAGAAACTTCCTTCACTCAGACTGACTCTACTTTTTCTTCATACCCACTGTTTATCAATCGATACCACTCAAAACAGCAGTGAAAATATCAATGGTAGAACTTTATTAACATACGTTGATAACTGAGTAAAAATGGTATGCCCAACCTTTCTCTTCAAGGTAGGCAGTCTTGCAAAATACAATCTTCAGTTTCAAACAATCTCAGTATCCATTTTTCACATACATTTGCTTGTCTTCTTACTATTACTTGTCTCAGCTATAGAACATGTCATATATTTATTCAGACAGAACTTCCTGTCGTTCTTCTGTTTATGTTTCTTTTCCCATGTTTCTTGTTATATCTCTATACGAGAAACTGGCCTTAACCGCCAGGGCTGTCACTTTTACCAAGATTTCATCTGTTTACTGTCCTCTGCTCAGACCTGGTCTGCTGAGCCACATACGCAGTAAATAATCAAAATGTCAAAACGTACCTGTTTTGTTTCTTCATTTGAAATACACTTTTTCTTACACACACACTTTGGTGCTCCGAATATATCTTATACAACAATATAAAATCTTACGCTGCACGTTCAATATCTAACTACACACTTGAGAGAAACACCTTTCCTTGCCTACACTTAGCGCGTCACTAACCAGACTCCATCAAAACCCCGTTTCAACATTCTTCGTTCACGCCTAACATGTGTTTACGCATCTCGACTTTCTCGTGCAATACTTTTTTTTTTCACTCTCTCACACCTGTAATGGACTTAATTCTAAGTTACTTCCCTTAAGACAAAGCCTAATCTTACACATCTTGTCTCCCTTCATTAACGACAAATAATCTGCAACCAAACCCATCCATATCTCTCCAACCATTTTTTCTACCTTCTTTCTCTCTATCAAAACCAAACCACCGTTCACACATCTCCCCCCCTTAAAAAAAAAATTTCTCTCACAGAGAAAATTTCCCGAAAAATCTCCACTCACTCTCTTCCTTCCCTCTTCTACTACCAATTCCATCCCTCTCTTCCTCAACATCTGTCCCAATGAGACCCACCATTCTCCACTTCTAATCAACCTCACTCATCTTCCTGTCTACAATTTCCATTTCATAGTATACATTTTCCATCATGGAACTGTTTTCATATTATACATTTTACTGAATACAACTCTTTTCATGTTACAACTTATACATAATGGAACTCATTTCATAGTACACCTTGTCGTTTGCTCCTTTACGACTCTTACTAGACCTTTCTAACTTCATTAGCCATTTACCATCCCTTTTATCTCTACTCCCAAGTTTATTATCCCGCCTACGCGAATTATCTTGAAATTCTGCCTATCTCATTAATCGTTCTACTTAGTTGCATATCTTTCCTACGTTATGTACATTTCATTTCCATCTTCCCTTGTGGTTAAAAGAAACCCGTAACCATATACAATGTGTACTGTTTCCTCAACATAATTATTCTCTCCTCTATTCTCATTTCCTTAGTTTTTCTATCTCTCATTATTCTTCCTTATTATCTCCCTATAACCTCCATTTCTTATACTTGAAGAAGCCTCGCTTCCCACAAAGTCTTCACCAGACTCTGGCAACTGCCGAAAAACAAAAATCTGCATCCTCCTCAACTCCGTTGTCAGCTCCCTCTAGATTATAACTTCTAATTATCCAATTTTCTCTATATCTTCGCCATTTCCCTATGGCCCTCATCTACCGCCATATTCTCTATAGTTTCTCCAATACTCCTTTAGTTGTCTCGTAATTCCTTTTCGTCTCCTCTCTGTGACTTCTCAATTCCTCCCATCTACGTCTCTCTCCCTTAATCTATGGCTTCCCTGCCTCTTTCCTCTTCTCTTCCACCACTGCAGTAGTCCATCGTTCGGACCTACTCAGCTTACTTTATGTTCAGTGTAGAACGATTGCATCTAGTTTCCAATTGACTAGACTCCCGCTGCAATTTTCTCCTTTTCTCCTCTCCCTCATAACCGCTACTCTCGTTCCCTCTCTGGAACTGTGCTGTCCAATTTCTCAACCACAACTCCGTCCATCTCCCAACACCTCTTACCATCACTGCCGTCCTCCTCTACGTCTTCAACATCTCAGTCTCCATATTACTCCATAATACTTCATATCTCTCCATCTTTCTGCCGTCCTGCTCCACGGCTTCCCAAAAATCTCATTTTCCCTTATTTCTCCATATTTCTCCCAGAAAACCCCATACAACCGACGTCCTCCTCAACGGTTTCTCAAAATCTCAAAATCTCTATTATTCCTTCCGTCTTTCTCTACGACTGCTCAAAATATATAACTCCATATTTCTCCCATTTCACCATAATACTCCATGTTTCTGCCATCCTTTTTCATGGCCTCCTCAAAATCTCCACCCCCATATTACTCCGTACCTCCATACCTCATATTGCTCCATAACTGCCGTCCTCCTCCACGGCCTCACCAAAATCTCAGTCTGCACTATTCCTGCCGTCGTCACCACGGCGTTTCACATAATTTCCGCCATACTACCATGGCCTCTAATCTACTTCTTACATCTCCTTCCCTCGTCTCCTCTACTGCAGTACCCTATTGGTCAGGTGTACCCAGTTTACTTCTTAAGTGCGGTATGGACCAATCATACTTGTCTTTTTAAGACTAGCAACCGCCGCCACCTTGTTCCATATAACATATGCTATGTCTCCTCCCATAGCCTCCTCCTATGCTAACTTATTCATCAATTTTAGCATCTCCATCATCCTAGCCTCTCTGGCTCTAAGCGCTTCTAACTCTATCTGTTTATCCAAATCTTGAGTCTCCTCTTCTCGTCTAACCTCGTCAACACTTTGCTTCCTCTCCACCTCTGTATCTCGTGTATCTCTCGAGTTTCTCTCGACCTCCTTACTTCTTACTCCATCAACCGTTTGCCTCGGTTTCCCTCTATCTTCCATTTCTTCCCTTCTCGTACTCCCTGTACTCTTTAATTTGTCGCTACCTCGACTTGTACTCCTAGTATCTCTCATACTACTACTCCTATATCTATCTCCCTTTCTAGCCTCTCGGCTCTTGGATCGGTACTCCCTTTGATCCGTATTTCCTCTTATTTCTCTACTATTATCTCTCCTATTCTTCTCGCTCTCTCTAGTCCTGAATCGGTATTCTCCTCGACTCGTATCTCTCCTATTACTAGCCTCTCTGCTCTTGGATCGGTATTCTCTTCGACCCGTATCCCTACTTGCCTCCTCAGTATCTCTACTCTTAGATCGGTATTCTCGTCGATCTGCACTTCTACTACTTTCATGTTTCTGAACTTCTTCCTCTTTCTGCTTCGCCTTCTCTGTGGCTTTCTTTATATCATCCCCTGCCCCAGGTGCTGTGACATCTTCCTTTTTCTCTGATGTGTGTCTATTCATATCCTGTTTGCTTTCTAACTCTTCCAACTTCCTCTCTAAATATGCGCAAAGTGCAGTTAAATGTTCGATTTTTGTTCTGTCTTTATTTCCTGCTTCCTCTTTGTTTTTTCTTCGTCCTTCCGTGGTCGTCACTGTCTATGTCGCATTGGCCCGTTGCCTTGGTCATTCTATCTAGTTCCCCTTTTGCACTTCTCTATGACTATATTTCTCCTTTTCCAATTCTTCAAATTTCCTGTCCATATTTTGAACAATTGCCCGTATGTCCTTCATCTCCGCTACACTACTATTTCTTACTTTATTCTTCCTCTTTAGTCTGACCTCTTCTACATGTCTCAACTTTGCTAGACGCCTTCTGTAATCCTCTGAATCGTCTGATGATGACGACCGCTGTCTCTTCATCCCTCTTATATTTTCTTCTTCCATCTCTTCCTGCGTATCTGAATCTTTAGCTGATGTGTCCTCTATATTCTGAGTTTGACTTGCACCACTTTGTTGTTTAGTATCTATCTGTTGCTCCTTTTGTTTCAATAGCTGCTGCTCCTGTGCTCTGTTTCTCTTTGTTTTCTGCAGCTCTCGTATGTTTGTACGTTGCATCTTTTTCTGTTCCACGAGTATTCCATTCTTTCCTTATTCCTCTCGTTTCTTCTATGACCTCTCAGTGATTTTTCCTCTTTGTATCCTGCCATACTTGTATCCTGTCTTCCTCTGGCCTATATGTGCCCATCTCCTCTTGCTCGCTGTTGTGTAGATTTCTGGCCTATATGTGCCCATCTCCTCTTGTTCGCTGTATAAGATTTTTGGGGGGGGGTTTGGGTTAACCGATCCTCGATTGTTTGTTTTCTGGTTCTGCTGGACGTGTGTTCTTCCTGCCCTTGTGTGACACTGACTACCTGTTGAATGTTTCTCCATAGTCATCTTCCCATCCTACTCTCCAGTTGTCTACTATCCTGTTAGAACCTCCTTCCAGTCACTATCCTTTTGAGTGTTGCTTCAATTCTACGTGTTTTCCTATGCGTTCATGTGTATTGTTATGTTGTTTTATGTCCTTCCGTGTAGTGTGGATGTGTGTTATTGGGGGAATCCGTGTACATCTTTCCTTGAACACTGCCTATCATACTATACATACTATGGCTCCTTATATATAGCCTCTTATTATCCGATCGGTCTATCTTCCTCTATTTCATCTACGACAAAGCTTGTAGATTTTCTTCTTTTCTTTGTGATTTAGTTCTATATCAAACCTTTCTTCCATAATTTTCTGCACCTCCTTTACTACCACGATGTCTGGTTTAGTTCTTCCAAGGATGACTTTTATTTCTTACCTCAACTGCTCTATACTTGTTGAGAATATTTTGATCCTTTCCATCTTTTCTGTTACACCGTTAACTCTCTGTATTCCATTCTCTTTTGTGTGCTTTTTCTCTCCTAACACTGCATTGAGTCTGAATGGTGTGCATACATCTTCCTTGATTCCTACCTTGTCCTGCTTCCTTGTTTCCACTTTCTTCTGCTCTCTGTATATCTTGTTGGTTAACTCTATGTTGTGGTACCACCACTGTTTGTGGTTTCCGATTGTTGTCTCTGACGCGCGTTGTTATTGTTCATAGTTTCTTGTATTTGGTGCTTTTCTTGTATTCCATATTATCCTTCCTGACACTTCCATCAGTTGTACCCTTCCTAATACAAAATCCTCCATGGTATTCTAACTGTTTTTTCCGTGGTGTTTTTTAAATCATCGTTGGAAAGAATTGTTGTATTTTTCAATTTGTTACTATTCCATTCTACCATTTCTAGTCCCCCGGGTTCATCTAGCATATCTCCATTTCATCCCAGTCGAGTGTTTAAGAACCGTTTGGTCCTTGGTTGAAAATATGGGGATCTTTTCAACTTGCCTTGAACAATACCGACTTCATTTCGGTCGCAGCGTAACTGTTGTTCTGTTTCGGATTATGGACGCTATATATATTGTCGTCCTGTAACCTGATGCATTCGCCATGTATCTTCAGTTGGTGAGTATCAAAATGTACTTGAGCCTTATGTTTTAGCAGAAACTCACGTCCTAGTATGATATTTCTCGTCATCCCCTTCACAATGGTGAATTGTGTGATTCCACGATCATTATTGCCAATTCTCATTTGCACCATTAGCTGTTCCCATCACTTTCAGGTTTTATCCTGACACCGAGGTAAGTGTATTTTGTGACTTTCTGTATTGAGCTACGCATCGTATCTGTTTATAAAGTCCAAACCTAATAAGGCTTACAGTAGCCCTGAGTTACCAATGCTCTATATCTCCTTCCGTGTATTTCAACAATACATGAGCAAGGGTCTGGTTTATGGGGGCTAGCTCGATTGCTGTTGCTACTGTCTTCTTTTTAGGGATACGTTGTTTTCTTTCCTGGTTTTCAATTTCATTTATTTGTATTTTCTTGTCTTTGACTCCTCTCCGGATGTCTCCAACAAAATTCCTCAAATCTCTTCTAGTTCTTCTCCTGTTCACGCTGTCCAATGTCCCTGATCCATAGTTGCTGTTGAAATGTAATTTACGGGAAGTGTCTGTCCCTGTTATTCCATGTTCTATTATGTCCTGTTTATATTGATATTGGTTACATTTCCATTTCCCAATTTCGCGATCTGTACATATATTTCTCGTTTCATTATTTTGTTCAATGTTTATAACTGAACCATCCCAATTCATCTTCCTATTTTCTGTATTCTTGACATGTCTTTTGTAGCCATCCTTTCAAAAAATCCAAAACCAACTTGCAAGGATGGTGTACTCTGGCCCATTGACTCCCTCTCATGGTATAATGTGTTCTGTTGTTTATACCTAACTTGTGCCCTTCCTATATCTACTGTTTCAATTGTGGTTGGCCTATTCCAACTTATTTTTAAAAACTACAAATTATATCCTTTCTCCGGTCTTGCTCCTGTGGTTGTACTATCCTCCAACTGATGAGACACTCCCTCTGTTGGTGTTTACTTCCCTTCTCTGTGTCTATTCTTTTCGGACTGGTTGTAATATTGTTGTCTATTGTGTTGGTCTACTACAATTACCCCCTTTAAGTCTACACTCCTATCCCTACTGAGAGTCTCTAACCCACTCACACACCAATAATTCCAACGCAACCCCGTAAATACCCCAGGCCTATTTCAAGTCCTACCCCACTACTCCTCCCCAACCAACCTAACACAACCTACCCCCAACCCATACCCTTAAAATCACCCCACACCACGCACTAAAACAATAAAACAACCCCTTACAAAATCAATCCACTTACCACACACAAACCCAACCCAAACACCCCAAACACCCCCACCTCAATCTCCTACCACCACCATCACCCCACTACCACCTACCCCCCACAACAACCACAAACCACCCC